>BMAW01020846.1:87268-100564 GCA_019974015.1 Nephila pilipes | reverse complement strand
TAAATGATATTTCAAAAATTTAAATCTTTATCGTGGTAATTTTTGGCGAATTGCAGACGATTATTTTGGTTTATTTAAGATATGAGTGGCTTCTTATTCAGAATCCTACCATGTAACTCATGTTTATTGAAAGTATGTGCTTGCGTTTACTGTTTTTCACGATGTTTGGAACATGTTTTGCGACATTCAACACTTGCAACTGGATGCAACTTTAACCTCTCGTTCTACAATTCTTTATCAGTAAGTCGACTTGCACTTTCTGTTCGCTGAAGATCTTTAACTTCTTTGTACCTGATATACTTGTCAATGACTTTCTGGAATGTACAATGGCATCTTTCAACAATTTCTCTTATCTCATCTTCTGATTTTCCAACAAATTTATTGTGGTTTTTCTCGTTCCTAGCAACGTTTCCACAAGGTAATTTCTCCAGACAATTTCAGAAACTATCACAGAGGAACAAGATGTATATTAAGAATTCAACTTACTTTAAGAAACTGTAATTTTAAAAAAAGTGGGGGTGTCTTCAAAATTAAAAAAGTTTGAAGGGAAGAGTGATCAGCATTTACTTTTTTTACCCTTAATTTTTTTTGATTAGGTGAGTTATTTCTCCTTATAGTTACTGTTCTTTAACTATTTACGAGTACAATTAGTTAAATTTTTTATTAATAATAACTTAGTCGTGCAATGTTACTTTATGTTACAAGCTAATTATATATTTGTAAGAAAATGCATCCCATACAAGAATTTGTAACGTGGGCTATTTTCGAGCCTTCCCTTGACTAAACATCGTTCCAAAACAATTCAGGGAACTTCTGTGGTGTGTGGAAGGAACCGGAAGCATATTTCTGGCCCAAAACATTCGAAATTATTTTGATGAATTTTTTTTTGGAAAACCCTATTTTTGTGTGAAATTATTTTCAGTGTCTTAGCTTAATTATTATCAGCAGATGGCAGCAGAATCTGTGTAACAAAATATAAAGAGGATCCCCACATGTCTTGAAGACAGCTGTACCCGTTCTTCGCACGGATGACTTAAAAAATATAACAATTGAGATATCAATAAACAATAATATAACAATCTGGCAATACCTATTATGAATCCTATCAAACAAAAAGTAGAATATTATAATTTCTGTGAAGCTCAATGTTACATTTTATAATTAGTTAGAACTTAATAAAAAAAATAATGACACGTGTGGTGACCAGGAATGACAGAATAGTCCAACTGTAGTTCATTCATGTCGAACTGGGTATTCATGGATTCTGGGGAAATTCATGTGCCCCTGGGTATTATATCAGGGGACCTCAGGTACTTGCCTTCTTCAGGTAAGTACGGGAATCATGACCCCGAGGCACCCTAGTGATCTTTTTCTTTCCCATGGGGTTTATTGTCTGTGGTAAACACGGGGTATGCGCCCTCGGGATGCCCTAGCGATCCTTCTCTATTTTCGACCCTCTTTCTTGTCAACCAATTTGTCTTTTTTCCATTTTTTTTCACGTCTAGACCACAGTTAAATCTTTTTTGGCGCATCATATCACATCGATCAATAACTCCCGAGTCTAACATTGAAAACAACATTTTTTTTGCAAAATTTTTTTTTATTCATCAACATAACACCTTTTGTTAATCACCTTTTAGGGGGATACAATCATTCCAACGCTTTTCCAAATCTTTTTTTGTTTTGTTTTGTTTCCCCCCCCCAATTTTTTCCCCCCCGCAAGAAATCTTTTTTGTTGCGAGTAAATAGCGATAAACAGCTTTCTGAATCATCGACTCGTTGCTGTTTTTGTTCCATCGAAAGCAATCGCGGCACCCACTTGGAAAAAACCTTTTTCACTTCACTTCAAAAAACCTTTTTCCTGGTCCGATCGACTTAAAATTTTGACACGTTTCAAGCAAAGGTTAGTACTCTAGAAAGACCTGGTTACTGGTTTACTACGAGCGCCATCTCTGGGTTAGTCTCGGGAGTTATTGATGTGTTATTCATATCTGGATCTTGCCCCAATAAACTTTACTTTCTCACTTGACCCTTCTTGTCGACCAATCCATTTTCATTGTTTTAACGTCTAGATCATAGATTTACTCTGTTTGGCGCAGTATGGCCACATCTGGCTCTTATGCCAATAAACTTCACTATCACTCACTCAATAAAAAAAATACCATTGATTGTTAGTATATAAACTACAACTTTTCCAAAAAATTTAATTTGTTTTTGAATTATGAATGCCTTAAAAAATCTTAAAGTAATAGACTTCTGGTTTCGTCTCCATTGGTTTTAAATTTATATATTTGACTTCACTAGTTTATTTACTAAATCATTATTTCCTTGGAGTTGTACATTAAACTCACTAGAAGTTATTCAAAATATTTAGAAATGGGTCTGCATTAAGGAAAATTATCCTTCCGATTCGATTGTTATATTTTTCAATTCATCCGTGTGAAAAACTGGTAAACTGCTGGTAATAATCGAATGTGAAAAACTGAAATGCAGCTCTCATTCAGTGGCGGAACGTAGGGTACAGAGGGAGCCATTGTCCCGGGCGGCAGAGGAGGGTAGCTGGAAGTGATCGAGCCCTGTCTGTATCATCAGGCCATGGTCATGAAATCAAATAACTGTATTGTCATCGGAATTTCGACAAGTGGAAGTGGTTCAAAATGGAGTTTGTAAGATTTGACCTAAACAAATATACTTACATTCGTGTGAAGTTAAATAAAAGCTTGTCAAATATTTTATTTAAAAAATAAGAAAACAAATTTCTCTTTTCAAATCTCGAAATGGACGCCGCGATCCCCTGTGGCTACCAGCAATGCAATTAATGTGTTCGTTTTGATTTTTGAATTGTTGTCTTTTTGTCCTTGAACAACTCGTAGACGTGATGGTGTGCTGGTGACATTCAATTTCTCCAACTTTTTTTTTTAATTTAAAAAAGTGGTGCAGCGTTGATATTATTTATTTTATACTTTGATAAAATTTCTTGTGAATCTGAATTTGTTAGTTATTGTAAAGTCAAGTTTATTTTACAAAACGATTCGTTGAGTATCTAGTGTCCGCGGTAGCCTAATGGTCATGGAATCGGATTCGTGGCCGGTGGTTTTCGTTCAGTCGCGGGTTCGAGACTTGGCCGCTAAAGACCCACCTTGTAGCCGGGGCCGATGTACGTTAAATCTGTCAGTGTTCAAAGCTCTCCCGTTGGAGTGGTATGGAAGTTAGGAGAGGGATGCCAGCTCAGGTGTCACCCTCGTCACTTGACCGAGGTTCTAAATTACGAGGTCCGTCGCCAATTGCCTTCGTGTTGCTTCTAATGGGACGTTAATATAAACTAAACAAATCGTTGCATAAATAGGAGTGTTAATGTTTATTTTGATTATTTTTAAACTTTTCATTAGCATTGCGGTTTTGCCCACACAGAATGTTATTTATGGGTTATATGATCCTTTGGGCTATACCATTCAAGCTCGCTTTGTTTGCTTTCCACATTTTCAATCTTGCAGCAGATCATATTAATTGAATTCAAGTACTGCAAAAGTCCTTCGATGTTTCGCAGCCTTTATAATTTGTTAATTTCTGAAAAAAGGCATATTAAATTTCTTCATTCTCTTTTTAAAGTGTAGATTTCTTTGAATCTCATTTGGAGATGGAGGGAACGGAAATTTATAAAATAAAAAATAGCGTAAGTATTAAAAAAAAAATAGAAACTCACTTTGTAATTAAGCGTTTTCATATTTAGTATCCAATTTAATATCGTAAAAATATTACGGTTTGAAATTACCACAGCAACAGAGTTGAAGACAGCAGATATAGTACTTTTGTTTGAAAATTTACTTTTGGCTTCTTTTCGCATTTCTGCGCGTGTAAGTGCGAGGCGTGAATGAAAAGTAATACCTCCATGGCCATAACTTTTTAAATATCTTATCCTATTTTTAAAATTATTGTTGTACCTGAAAACTACATGTGTCATCTATGTATTTCATGTGTTTTCTTTACTCCTAGGTGTTGATGCGCTGAGGACCGAAGAAGATGCTAATCCAAATGGAGATGAGATTGAATCAATGAGGTGTCATTGTTCACGACCTTGCGACTTTCACCTCTTCCCAAATATGAAAGGGTACCTTATTTCCTCTGACGACGAAATAAAAGCTGCCATTAAAGGCTGGTGTTGGCAACAGCCAATGGAATTTTCCGACGGATTTGCTCGACTAATCAAGCTTTGGCACAAGCGCGTGAAAAAAAATGGAGACTATATCAAAAAGTAAATAATGCAATACGATATGACTTACAGATGCAACAAAAATTTTGAAAATCGGGTTACCAGTAATTAAGTTAGAGTCATGGGAACATTA
Source organism: Nephila pilipes (assembly GCA_019974015.1). Classification (NCBI taxonomy): domain Eukaryota; kingdom Metazoa; phylum Arthropoda; class Arachnida; order Araneae; family Nephilidae; genus Nephila; species Nephila pilipes. Next base: position 96,221 of record BMAW01020846.1, on the reverse strand, counting down.
ATTTTCAGTCACGTTTCGTATTTAAAATCTCAGAGTAATTCAATAGAGGCATTAAATAGACATATTTAACAGTTAAATTTATGTTCATTTTAAAGATTACTAAAATATCCATAAAAGAAACAATGATGATTGAAGAAAACTTCGGGAAATCATTTTTCTAATGATAATATTAATCAATGGAAATTTTGGGAAATTTTGTGACATTTTTGGCTTACAAAATTTGGATATCTAGAAAAATCTATGAAAAACTAAAAAAAATAATCTGACGACCGTAACAATAGTTCTTATCATTCAATCTGGATTCATTCTTTGAGAATTAAATATCACTATTATGTGTTGCAGTGATTACAAATTTACCGTCTCTTTCTTTTGCCGGTAGTTCGGTAAAATTTTCAAATAAAAACGGGATACCGGTAAATTACCTGGAATTCTTTAAATTGTGAATATGAAATAGGAAATTCATAATAAGGAGATATTTTACTTTATATTCGTGTACTGTGATAACAGTATTTGAAAATAAATTGTAATCTCTGAACATAAATTATATAAATTAATTTCAACTAATTTGTAGAAAATTATAAGTAATAATTTTTCACAATGAAAACAATTATACAATATATATAATAAATAAAAATGTAATATGTTTTTAATGTAATATGTTTAAAAATGTAATATGTTTTATAATAAATAAAAATGTAAATGTAATAGGTTTGTTTGAACAGACTTGCGTCCTCGTCTCCCTCCATCGGGAACGTCGGTTCGGCCGTCTCTAAATTGTCTACTCCTTTCACGCACAATATCATCTTTCATAAAGTGTTCACCGTATATTCGGCTCGTTTTCCACTGAATGCGGTTGCAAAGTTTCTCTTCTTGCCTGAAGAAAGCGGATAACATTACACAACTCGCACTTGGTGGGAGCATCAATTTTACATCCATGTTTATGTGTCTCTACAGCTTTGCTTGAAATGGCAAGATGGCATTGGTTATAGAAGAAGTTATAGTTAGAGAGAGGCGAAATCATCCAACGCGCATTCTATCTCCTACCACTTGTCCAGTTGTTTAGCAGTTCGATCGAATTTTTTAAAAAAAAAAACTCGTATATGTATGTAAAAAAAAGAAGAAAAAATGTCTTTCAAGTACAAGATTTGTACTCGAGTTTTAAACAACTTTCTATCATACAGTCGAATAGAAAAATTGCACACATGTATAATTCCGATGACATTATTATGGTATGTTTAAGCAGAAGGTACCCGGATCTTGAACTTAACAATGTCTTATTTAGTTGAAATTTTACACACATGTATAGCTCACATAATAGGGTTTTTTTAGACTTAAAGCTCCACAATATAAGTAGACTTCCGATCTTTACTGAGGTCCTGTTTCATCTCAGGAAAACAAAGCTTCTTATTTATAAAACTCTCATTAGGCCGGTGCTAATGTATGACTCGGAAGCTTGGTTTCTTACTAAAAATGGAGAATACAAAATAGCAGTTTTTGAGAGAAAAGTTCTCGGTGGTGTTAGAGAAAATGACCTTTGGCGAAGATCTTTTAATTCTGAAATTTATGGAGTTTTAATGAATCTGATATCATTAAATGTATTAAAGTGAAAGGAATGAAGGACTTCTCACTTTGTTAGATTGGAAGAGAAAAATCCAGTAATGAAGATTTTTGTTGTTACCCTTTACTAGTGAGAAAAGAGGAATACCAAAAGAGATTTTAATGTTCGGATTTTAAAGTGATTGGGGAGAGGAACTGGAAGGCTAAGGCAAAAGGCAGGATAACTTGGAGGAATCTTCAAAACAAGGCCTTAGCCACACCCTGGGCTGTTGAGTCAAATATGAGGATTAAATAAATATAAGTAAAAAAAAAAAACATTTTTTAAAAAAAACTGTTATGTATAGGTGGATAAAAAGGTATAAAAAACAATTTTTTTAAATATAAACTAATATTTAATTTACCAAAGCATTAACACGTCTTTTGATCTTATATAAAGAAAGTACCTATGATACTTAGTTTATCGGTAAAATTACCTCGGTATCTTAATTAAGTGCCTCAGGCTCTTAATTTATAAGAGCTTGAAGATAATTTTACATTAAAAAATGACAAATTAAAAAAATATTGAACTATATCATTTCATACCAAAAAATATTTTTATTTCTTTTAGTTCATCTTTTAATAAAAGCATGATTTAAAAGTGTTTTTTTTTTATTTATTTATTTATCTTTGTCCAGTTAACGATTTCATTGGTTAGATAAGATAATAAGTTCAGTTTATTATTCATGGGTAACGTAATTGTAGGGGGTCGAAGAAAAAGTCTATTCTAGTTATATGTACCTAATTTATACAATAACCGGTTTAAAACGATATCGAATGACTAGTAACAACCTGAGGTTAAAATTTGCAATTTACTGTTAAACCAGAATTGCAATCCCTAGTATATTATTTAAACGTGTTAAAAGAACGGCTGCAGCCTTGAAAACAGAGCAGTAGCTGGCGACCTTTGAATCGAGAATTCAAGGCTGTGGTGTCGTTAGGAATGCGAATGAGATAATTAAGAAAACTTACTCAGACGTCGCCCTCGTCATTTGCCCGAAGTTAGAAATGGAGAAGTTCTGCGGTCAACGGCCGATTACGTAGCTCAAATGCGACGCAATCGACACAAGAAAAATATTGTCATTACAATAATGATCAATTTAAATAAATTGAAATATTTATAAACAACTAAAAATAAATTAAACAAAATTATGGGAGCCTAAATGGGGCATTATAGAAATTAACTCGGATTGTGTATCCTTCTGGGTTTTTTTCTTCATATTTATATCTATACCGTTAGACTGATATACTAAGAATATATTAGGGCTAAGATTTAAAATAATACTTTAGATTTAATGCATTGAACTGTATTTGAATATTTATACTTGTCAAGGTTTTTCACTATCACGGATAAACATGCGAACAAATTCTTCGAAAGGGAGAAAATATACGTCGCCTCCAACCACTTCTACTCTCCCTTTCTTTACATCCTGTTAAAGTACAAAATTACACGCTCACAGCAATTGTTTTAAATACTCTAAGCAGTTGTTTACATTCTTTCGGATGCCCATAAACACTAGAGAACAACATTCGTGGTCATCCGGTGTGGTAGGCCGGCACACCCTTTTCTTAACTGCAACGTTCGACCCCTTGACCCAACCACAGGTGCCTAATACACCCAACACCCATTTTGCGAAACTAGGGACTAACTGGGCTATGTAGGGAGAAATAAGTTATTTTGTAGTTTTTCCGCACTTATAATTTTTTTTCTTCTTTATTTTCATTTACTGGAAGTAATGAAATGTTGTTTAACTAAAGTGCAATAAAGTCGAAAATATGAATTATGTTATACTAATTACGGTATTTTTCAAAGTATTTTAATAATTATTTATTTTTTAACGATATGAATACCACTCATTCCCTAAAACTGGCATGGTTATCGAAACTTCTAAAAGAGCGAGCTTACTCTCAAACACCATTATTTTATCGATTTTGTCCTCGAAATTCCGGTTAATATTTATAACTGGAATTGCCTTCGCTCAGTGGTCACAGTCATGAGTTCATGACTATAGTCAAACCTTGGTTTTATTTAAAATCTATTATGAGGGATAATGGGTGTACTTGACGTTAAATTCAATTGGGCCCTAAAATCCTCACATGACATGGTAGGAATGTAAGGTACCAGTTCATGCATCGTCTTCGTCACTTGATCATGGTTCTTGGGCCTTTCGACAATAATCTTCGTGCTGTTTCAAAGAAAGGTTCGACAAACTTTTTTTTTTTTTTTTTTTGTTAAGGACCGTATCTCAATATTTTTAGATGCGGCGGACCAGGTAGACAAACTTGAAGATATTTACAAGGACTACACAAAGAGCAACAAAACATGGTTTCAATTATTTTTATTAACAAGTGATATTTCACATAATATTTAGAAACACATAGTAACACTAAAAAAAAGAATAAATATATTTCTATTTACTAATAAAAGTATTATAGAATTGGTTAAATTTTATACTATATTGTTATGAATATGATTGTTTTTCCTGAGATAATATCTCATCATACTAAAGTTCGAAATAAGTATAATTATAAAGTTGTTTGCAAATGGCCCACTGTTGATAATGACATGTGTGAATTTTTACCTGTTTCATTTTGAAAATATCCTTTTACATTATTAAGTTCTCCCAAATAAATAGCATGCGATTTTAAATGGACCGTACTTATCTCCCGAAAGATATTGATACACAGAATTGGATTAGATCTATTTCTTTAAACATCATTATTTTGTTAGCATATCTTAATTCGACAGATCAAGTACTCCCAATTAAAGGTCTGACGGAAGCTCCTTAATTGTACTACCAAAGGAATTCTGAAATATGAAAATGTCTTAAACACTTACGTCAAGATCCTCTGTAGTAATTTTTTCACTCAAAAACAATTTTAACCCTCGGGCAGGATTAAAAACAGACATCGGGATGTAGTTTGCAAACCCTGCCTTAGAGCATCGTTGATTCAAACCAAACCAATGAATACAATTACGACTGTGTTTGCTTAGTTTCAAAAAGCCAGAACTGAACTCGAAACTCTTTTTTAGACTGGTTGATTAATTGACACTTAGAAACAAGAATTTTAGAACACTTTCGGTGTATGAGACAAAATAGGAAACACACTTTACAAGAGATAAGTGAAAAAAATAGAAAACACACTTTACAAGAGATAAGTGAAAAAAATAGAAAACACACTTTACAAGAGATAAATTCCTGTAAGGTTAATCCTCACAGGAATGAGTAGAACAACAAATACGCTTCCCGTTATAGGGTAACGAAATTAAAATACGTTATTGATTTTTGAGTATTTTTCTATTTATAAAACGTTTCGACATCAACATTAAACGAAGATAGCTTTAAAAAACAGAAGAATTTTGGAATAACTATTACTTAGAGATTCAGCATATAAAATATTAATTTATCTCGAATGACATTTTTGGGGTTAAGCTATATAAACCTGAATTTATCTTTAAATGGGTAAGAGTTTTAAAAGTAAATCATATTAAGTTTCTGAAGGATTATTTCAATGAAATAATTTTAATCGTGAAGGAAGCAATAGTTTTTGATACAGGAGTAATAAGAAAAGCACTATAAAAAAGTTGAAGTAATAAAAAACAAAAAATAAATTACTATTAATAATAAAGCTTTTTGAAAGGTATAGCAATATGGAAGACAACCTCATTTTCATTACACATAAGATAAAATTCGGAGCTGTAAAAAAAATGTAAAAGATATCAAAGTTTCGTTAATCTAATTTGATCATTCTAGGGACACGAGGGACTATTGTAAAATTTTTATTATTACTAAGAAACAACCGAGATACCTAGAAAAAATTAATTTTTCGTATTACTTGATCTTTATGTGTAATTATTGTTGATTTGTTTGTTTTCAGGAAGCTATAGATTGAAGCAATCCTCACTACCATAAGGTTTTAACTATTATCCCGGGTTATCGTAAGGTTTTAACTATCACTAAAAATAGTCGAAATATATGTAAATCTAACATCCATCCAGATTTAACAGGTCAATTGAAAAGTCCCCGGCCTACCATAGTAAAACACATTTTTTTGGCAAAATTAGTTTTTTTTATTCAACATAATTCCCTTCAAGGGTGATACACTGATTATAGCGACCCTCCAATTTTTCGATACCATTTTTGTAATACGATTTGTCCTTTGCTTCAAAATAGGCCTCAGTTTCGGCGATCACCTCTTCATTCGACGAAAATTTCTTCCCAGCGAGCATTCTCTTGAGATCTGAGAGCAGGAAATAGTCGCTGGGGGCCAGATCTGCAGAATACGGTGGATGAGGAAGCAATTCGAAGTTCAATTCATGGATTTTTGCCATCGTTTTCACTGACTTGTGATACGGTGCATTGTCTCGGTGAAGCAGCTCTTTCTTTTTCTTCAAATGCGACCGTTTTTCGGCGATTTCGTTCTTCAAACGGTCCAATAACACTATGCAATAGTCGCTGTTGATGGTCCTTCCTTTTTCAAGGTAGTCAATGAAAATTATTCCATGCGCATCCCAAAATACAGACGCCATAACCTTGCCAGCCGACTGTTGCGTTTTCCCACGCTTTGGAGCGGGTTCATCGTGTGCAGTTCACTCGGATGACTGTCGATTGGACTTCGGAGTGAAATGATGGAGCCATGTTTCATCCATTGTCACATATCGACGCAAAAACTCTGGTTTATTACGCTTGATCATCTTCAAACACTGCTCCGAATCATCAACTCGTCGTTGTTTTTGGTCAAAAGTGAGCTCGCGCGGCACCCACTTTGCACAGAGCTTTCTCATACCCAAATATTCGTGAATGATATGATGTACTCGTTCACTTGATATCTTTAGAGTGTCTGCTATTTCATTCAATTTCAATTTACGGTCATTCAAAATCATTTTGGGAATTTTTTTAATGTTTTCGTCGGTAACAACCTCTTTTGGGCGTCCACTGCGTTCACCGTCTTCGGTACTCATTTCACCACGTCTAAACTTAGCATACCAATCCTTGATGGTTGATTTTCCTGGGGCAGTGTCCAGAAATTCGGCATCAAGCCAAGTTTTTACTTCAACTGTATTTTTTCCCTTCAAAAAGCAATATTTTATCAACACGCGAAATTCGTTTTTATCCATTTTTTCACAATAACAAAAGTTGCTTCACTCAAAATGCTATAATTCACAAACTAATAATCCAACAGCTGACAAATTTATACACGCATGTTTTGAGGGTTAGGGCTAACTAAAAAACATATGAATTTAATTCTAGTAGCGCCATCTATGTGTCAGACCGGGGACTTTTCAATTGACCTGTTATACATTTTCTTAACCTTTCGAAATTCATCACCATAGAACTTAGTAGATTGAACTCTATCGTCTTCATACTGTGGGTTACTTAATCTACGGCTTCATGAAATCATACAATTCAATATGAATCGCTATAATTGACGGCATTAGGTACATAAGAATGAATTAATATGCTGAATAAATTTTATCCAGATATCTCGGTTATTTCTCAGTAATAATTAAGACTTAACGATACCCCCTTATAAATGTGTTGTTGAAGACAACAAACACCTTTATCTATAATTATGAACCCATACAACCCGGGGAACTTAAAGGTTCTTAACCTTCCTGCCTGACGCGATCATGCCCCCTCCCTCTTCTTTTTTTCGGTAAACAGTTCATAACCAAGCCTCCTAATAACAGACTCGAAAGCCATTCTCCCTTTCCGATAAATCGAGTGGAAAATGAAGGAAACATTACTCCGGTTTTTCAGACAAAAACCTATATTTATGCTAGAAAAGTCATCCTTTAACAGTCCCTTTGTCTTAAAGGTAGTTTTTTTCGCTTATGGAGCTAACATTTAGCTTCGTATATTCGTGTTGACTTAAGTACATTTTTTCTTCTTTTGTTCATCGTCTTGTCTGATGAGTTACGTTTCACATAAAGGTGTGGCAACAGGTAAGAAGGACCCTTTAAATGATGGTTCTTAAGTATAGACTCTTTGTTTTCCTTTGTTTGAAGGAGAAAGTTGTAATATACCGTTAAGCGGTGTTTTAAACGTACTCAAGAAACGGATCTGTTTTTTATAAGAGGAGGGTTAAAAATGTGTGTTTGTGTGTATGGTTCATTGATGTTTTTTTTTAGCAGTTGCCATCTTCAGTTCACTAACTCTCGACGTAATCAATTTTTGATGACTTCATGTCATTTTTTTTTATTTCAGAATAAATTATCTGTGATATTAATTTATTTCAAATTATTATAATTTATTTTAAGATATATCTTGTCCAGAATAATGGGTCAGTTGATGGTTGATCGGAGCTCAAATTAGTATGCAATCCATAAAAATATCGGGCAATAGAAGAGCCACCCGGTCTGTCTTCCTACAATCGTAAATGTGGAAGTTATTCGTACGGTTCCATTCACAATGTTTGTTTTCAGGCTCTCGAGTTTTTATTTTTCACCAAAATTCTACATTTGTTTGAGCAGTAGACATACGCTTGATTATTTTTTTTAACTTCGCACTTAGTAATAGCACGAGATTTATTCACTATGGACCTCGTAATTTTGAGCTGCTGTCAGGTGACGAAGACGACATCAGAGTTTGCACAACCTTCTACAGAATTCCATATATTATGCCAACGGAAGAACATTGAGCCTCGACAGATTTACCGTGCATCACCTTGCTATCCGACGACTTTTTAGTGACACCAGAACTCTCGCCCACGACTCAAAGAAAGCAAAGCCAGCCACAAGCTCGCGACCATGACCAGTCGGCTATCGCGGCCATTCAATAAACATATGAGGGTGGATCAATAAGTTCCTGTTTTTGACTACAGATGGAGTTTCAAAGACAAGTTAGTGTTACCATTGTGCGCTGCTCTTTATTAAATAAAGATAAAGGCGATGATGATTCATAGGTTAATTTTTATTTGGAAATCATTTGCTGCCAAATAAAAATTTAAATGCTGCTGCGTCAAAATGTCGTCGTCATTTTGTGTCGAGTTATCACCGTTGAAGAGACCTAGATTCGTCCGTACACACTAAAAAACAAGCAACAATCAAAGCAATGGATTGCTTCCGGTAAAACCGCTCCTAAGAAGGCGAATACGGTTTCTTCAACCTAAAAAGTTATGACGGTGATTTTTTGGGATGTAAATGGCTTCATACTGATGAACTTTTTTGGAAAAGGAAAAAACGATCCATGTACAATATTACAATGAGTACCCAATTTCTAACACGGGTACTTTTTGAACCACCCACGTATTGGGGGAAAATATTATTACTGTTCTGAGCGAGCACAGTTTAGTTTAGCTTGTAAAAAAATAATTATTTGGAGAAATAAATAAAGAAAAAAAAAAAAAAAAAAAAAAA
>BMAW01020846.1:74395-87168 GCA_019974015.1 Nephila pilipes | reverse complement strand
AATTCATTGGAGTGAAAAAAAAAGTCTCTCTATATATTTGCTTAATTTAAGAAACTACATTCTTATATTAATACGCGTGTGTTAATGTTATCACTGTTTTCCTCTCTGTTCATCATGTGAAGAATTGTTTTGTGGGTTCTATGTTATTTAGTGTAACTGTCCAAGAATCCTATCCCATGATGGCCAGTTAAGTGGATACCTACCGTATGTACATTAAAAGCAAAATGATGAGCTTTAAAATCGAAACAATGAATAAGAATTTCGCTTAATTGATCATAAATTTGAATGTATTATGTATATGAATCATGTACGTGAACTATGTCACGTATATGAGAACCATATATATATGTGTGCGTGTGTGTGTGCGCGTGCGTGCGTGCGTGTGTGTGTGTGTATGTATAATACCAGTATGAATTTCACGAAGCATTTCAAGTTATCCAATATTTGTAAAAAGCTTTTGATCATGGTTACAAAATATAATCAATATATTTGTGAAAAAAAGAACTTGTAATGACTGGTATAATTAGACAAATAGCCTTTGAAAATGAAAATGAATCGCATTGACATCTAATTTTTATACAAGGAAGTGTGTTAAAATACTAAAAAATCTATCAGATTTAAAAAATTGTAGTATGTGTATTAAATATGGAAACAAAGAAAATTCATACGTATTAATTGTAAAAAAAATATAACATGAAAGGCTAAGAGTTTAATGTTATTATTTGTATTTACACAATTCAAAATGAGCAAGATGTAATATTAATTAAGGCGTTTATGGTCGTTGACTATTGAAAGAATGATAAAATTAAAAACAGAAAATTTTAATACTATATCGAAATAAGCGAAGAAATTTTTGAAAAATTTAAATATCTAAGTTGAATTTCAAAATTTAAGTAACTGTTTCGAAAATAATTATTTGATATTTACTTGATTTCCATCCCTATTTTATAGTTACTACGCGTATATACACATTTTTCGCATAATACTTAATGTTGGAAAGCTTACTTGTAGAAAAAGATAACCTTTATGTACTTCTTATGAAAAATAACATTTTTTTTATGGTAAAATAAATTATTATTTTTTTTGTCTCAAATGATAAATTTTAAATATTTACTGAAATAATTACGAAATTTTGTTCAAACGTATAACTACTCATGAAATTTTTTATTAATCTTTAGATTCAAGCTCAAATTTAAGTAGCAAACTTTAATTAAATAATTACTGAGATTTTTTAAAATGTTGAATTAAGGTATGAAATGTAAATAAACTGCCAGCACCAACAAGTCAGCAGAAACTGCTCTCCCAGAAAAAAATCAGTTCAAAACTCAAAAATAATAGTAGCACATTGACTGACATGGCGTGTGTTTCTTGATGTGCAACCATTGTTCAATAGCAAAGTTAGCTTCATAACTTGATTAAAAATAATGCTTCCTTGGCCATAATTTCTTAAATTTGTTTTTTCCGATACTCTGGTGTACTCTTGGTGTACCTGAGAGATACATTTATTCTCTACGTAATACATTTTCTTTTATTCCCAGATATCGTTGGTATGCTGAGAACTGAAGATGGTAGCTACGGGAGATTATGTTGAAGCAACTAGGCGTCATTGCACCCGACCTTGCGATTTTTACCTCTTCCCAAACATGAAAAAGTACTTTACGGGACATCACCTTCATTTTTACGACTACGTGTAATATGTCATAAAAGCCTGGTCTCGACAACAACCATCCGAAATCCTGTGGAACCGATTTTCTCTACTAGCCACGTATTAGTACAAGTGTGTGGAAAGGGCTAGAGACTATGCCATAAATGAATGCTGCAGAACGTAGAGGATACATGTAACTTCAGATACAACAATAATTGTGAAAAATCAGATAACAAATGAAAAGGTTATAGTCATGAAAGCATTGCTTTTCATAAAAGTATCGTATTTGTTATTATCTTTATGTTCCTGGCTAACAGTCTTATATTTGTAGCTTTTCCCTTGCTAAGGGGACCTTAGGACTCCTAGCAATTATCCGTGTAAGCAAAAAAAAAACCAGTATTTTTCACTACAATATAATTTATCTATAAATATACAGCAGAAACGTAATATTTTTACCATATAATATTCATATATTTGCATTAATTTTCATATTTTAATGTAATTTTAAAGAAAAAGTTATAAAGAAATATAAATTGGATATTTTTTTTCAAAAATTACAAAAATCTATATTTTACTGCGTGTTGGATGCTAAAGTTCAACAAAGATCAAAATTTACAATTTATAACATTTTTTTTGTAAATTTCACCTAAGAGTTTTCAAGTTTTGAAGATAAACATACTTTTTAAAAAATGTAGAGAGAGAGCAAAAATTTTATTACAATTACTTATAAAACTTTTGAGTTTTTAAGAAAAATCCAATTGAAATTCATTTTTTTAAAAAAAATTCAGTTTATAATTCGTCTGATAATTGACGTAAGTCCTAAAAAAACTTTTTTATTTTGAACATGCGTATGAAATTTCAGACTGATATGATTAATAAGTTTCTGAGAAATCCTGCGCACAAGCTAAAATGTATCGTTTTGAGAAAAAGGAAAAACGAGTGAATTTTGAAAAATAACATAAAAACTGGTGTATTATATATATAACAAGGTTTAGTTTTATTTTCGATAACTCTCGAGATTTTGGTAGTATCGTTAAACTTTTGGCATCAAAATGTTCAGAAAAGAAGTTGCTCTAACATATATATTTTTAAAACATCAAACACTTTGAAGTTTAAAGTTTTTGACACTCCTTATAATCTGGAGTTATACTGAGTCTGAAACAAATTTAATTCCTTTCTTTGCGCAAAACTACTCTTTATTTCTTAAGTGAGAGTTCATGACGTATCAGATAGTTCGTCCTTGATTTCTCACGTATTCGGGAGTGTTAAAGATGTCAGAATTGTTTCTAATCCGTAACAACCGCGACGTGATGAACAAAAACCGCAGCAACTGTACTAATGACGCTTCAACCGAGCATGATTCAGGGGAAGAAAAAAACTTCATTTAAAATACCTCCTCGTATTTTTCTCTCCCCCCCCCTTCCAATTGCCTTCTAATTTGCAACACTAAACGAACTTCGGTCACCTCGTTTAAACAGAGTCTTTGAATAAGTAATATCCATAAACTCGTAATAAATTGGACCACCTGATCATTATTTGAACAAACCTCCCAAGAAGTTATATACCTACCAAGAAGTATCCTTGATTAATTTGCTATATTATTCCTAATACATCGAGTAGAAATCACTGATATTTTATCGCATTTTATTTCTTAATCAAGATTGAGAATACATTTATTTTACGCTTATAAAAATGTATATATACATTTAAACATATGAATGGATGCACTAAACTGAAACAGGCTTATTTGAAAAACCAAAAACCAATTATTGTACTCAATCAACTACTTTCGGCATTTATTTAAAATATTTTTTTTTCTTTTCAATTTTGATACAATTAAAAGTGTATGAATTTTGAGAGCTAGTTGTGTAACTGTAACACATCAATACATATTTTTAGATTATACATATATGCAGTGGCTTCCAAAATTGAGTATACACCTCTCTTTCTTTATTTTGAAAATATAAACATGATAAACAGTTTTATGTAAAGTTTTTTTTTTTTTTTTTTAAAAAAAAATAGGAAATGATAAACCACTCCTTAAATAAGATATTTATCCAAAAAATATATATATATACATGAAGCTATTATAATAATAAAATTATTTGCATTCTCTGACTAAATAACACGAATTAATGTCACAAAATTAAGTATTCACCTTATAGAAAATGATCACAACCTGATAAATTAGCTACCACTATTTTACTAAAATTTTTGCGTTTAATAATGACAGTGGATTTAGATCCTAATGTATTGTGATGACCGGCTATGACAGAATAGCTCATGCCCATGCGTGTCGTAAAAGACGACTAGAAATGGATACCAAGAATCTGCTTCCTTCCAAATCCGTACTTGCCTTCTCAAGGCAAGTACGGACATCATGACCCCGAGGCAATCTAGTTATATTTTTTTCTCCCATGTATACTATCCTTGGTAAACATGGGTGACGCACCCCCTGGTTGCCCCGTGATCCTTCTCTATTTTCGATTCTCCTTCTTGTCAACCAATTTTGTCTTTTTTTTTTCAATTTTTTCACGTCTTTACTACAGTTAAATCTTGTTTGGCGCAGCAAGCCGCAACTGGTTGTTAGGCCAATAATCTTCACATTCACTCACTCACTTGTAGAAGTATTAAATTTTAATCTTCGAAATAGGTTCCAAAACGGAAACTGCAGTTCAAGTTAGTGAGCTGGTCACTATATTAGCTGATGAAGATAAATCTCTTAGAAAAATTGTTAAGTGAAGTCACGGAAGTGTTCAAAAAATCATCAAAACGTATGCAAAGTTGGGACCGTTACAAATATTCCCTGAAGACGAAAGGAGATCCTGGATGACAAAACGAAGAAGAGAATCCTACAAAATGTTACCGATACTCCAAAGATGAGTACTTCAAAAATTGTTGTAACCACTTCTTCTACGATACAAAGACCTGTTTCTGCAGAAGCAATTAGAAGATTACTCAGGAAAGTAGGCTTTAATGGTCGTCTATCTAGGAAAAAACGTTTCATTTCTAAGCAAATCCAGGAGAAAAGTCTTTCATTTGTTGAAGATTATGTTTCAAAGTCTCCAAACTTCTGGAATCAAGTTATATTCAGTGTTGAGAGAAAATTTAAAGTTTTTGGAAGTGATGGGCAATGCTACGTTTGGAGGAAGCCTAACAGCGAGTTACTTCCTAAAAACACCATTCCTACTGTCAAGTATGGAGGTGGCCCTGTACTCGTATGGGGCTGTGTGTCAGCCAGTGGAGTGAGAAGTTTAGCGTTTAATGGCGGAATCATGGACACAATTGTATACTTGAATATTCTGAAAAATAATTTAAAGTAAAGTGCTGAAAAGTTGAACTTAGGATTGAGTTTCATTTTTCATCACGATAATAATCCTAAGCAGGCAGCTAAAATTGTTCGATTGTGGCTGTTATACAACTGTAGAACGTAGTCGCTCACTCCACCACAATCACTTGATCTCAACGACATCGAAAAGTTATGGTCAAAGTTAGAAAAATCTGTCTAGAAGCACCATATTACTAGTAAAGACCATTTAAAAACTGTTTTAAGAAAAGAATGTCCTGAATTCCCAATTGTAACAACCCAAAATTTTGCTGAATCGATACCATCCCGTCGTTAATTTGAAAAGGTGTGCAACCAAATATCAGTGTCTTTTTTTATGTTTTCATTTAAACGTTATGCCAGGGGTATACGCAATTTCATGATTTAATGTGTTGTAGTTTCTGCTTAAAAATTATGTAATTAATTTATTAAACAGTTTTCGTACTTGTTTAAATTTTTTTAAATATATATATATATATTTATTGAGAGTCATAAACTAAATCAAATAGTGCTTTGACATTTTAACTTAAATTATGTGTTTAACATGCTCGTATTGGAATCTATTTTTAGTTTATTCTTTTTTAAAAAAAATAATTAAGAAGTTCAAACAAAAGTCTGGAAGAAAAAGGTTTGTAAAATCTAAAGAAAATAGCTGCATTTTCTTTCAATAAGTGTTAAAATTAATGTTTAGAATTATAGATTTATATATTTTTTATTTTAGAGTGAGTTCTTTCAAATTTATTAATCTGTATATTGACTTAAATTAAAAGATAATATGAAATATTATATATAATGAAAGATAATATATTATATAAATATAATACGGTTAAAAGGAATTCAGGTTTACTTTGTGTGTTTAAGTTGGATAAGGCTCTACGATTTTAGATGAAGACAGCCCTAAACCTCCCATTTTTCTCATGCCTTAACATTTTTCTGTTAGGAAATGTGTTAAGAATTTGTATTAGGTTCTTTAATATTATAGATGAAACCAATTTTAAATATTTCATTTTCTCATTTCTGAACATTTTTCTGTGAGAAAATGTGTTTCAATTTGAATCAAGTTCTTTGACATTAGACGAAGACAGCCTTATACCCACCACTTTTTTATGTCTCCACATTTTTCTGTATGAAAATGTGTTCCGAGTTTGGATCAGACTTTTTAACATAAAAGAAAATCAACCTTAAATCCCGGATTTTCTCATGTTTACGTGTTTCATAATTGTAAATATTGTAATAAACTTCTAAAAGTGAAAAAAAAAAAAAAAAAAAAAAAAAAAAAACAAGCACACACACATACACATCCAGAATTTTGTTGAGATTCAGCAATTATTTTGAATGTGGATTATTCTGAGTAGGTGAACTAATTTTATGGCAGGTAATTTATTAAAATTTGTATTCTCCAAAATATATTCGTTGTATGTATTGACATATTATTAAAACTAGGTTAAGCACTATACATGGAACAGTAATCTCGAACAAAATTATAAATATGGTTTTAAAAATGTTATGTATGCATTTCCTAATCCTTTTCTTTTATTACAAATTCTCCCGAAATAAAAAAAAGAAATCATCTTAGTTTACTATGAGATAAATAACCATCATTGAAAAATTTGATTATTAGCCACCAAAAGATCCGTTATTTTAAGTATTGTTTTATTTGGCCATTCGACCTATTTTCAAAATAAAGTGCGAAAAGCACGTGACTTATGTACATTTTACGGAAGTCATGATTATATTTAGCTTAAAATTTTATTTATTTTAATGATTTATTATTTGTGCATTTGTCTTGTGTTACAATTTAATATATCATTTTCTTAATTTGCAGTGTTGTTTTCGTATCAATTTGGGTAATTTCCGGAAGAATAGTGAATTCTTGAGCTCTGTACTTGCGTTTCCGATCCCCGTGGGTGATTTTCTACTTCTTCTTTGTTGCTTAATGTGCACTTTTTTTGATTCAAGTTTACGTTTGGAACTTTTTCCACCAAAGTTAAAATAATTTTAAAGCCATTGCTATTTTCCTTTACTCATTGCCAAATCGAAAAATTAAGAAAAATATTCAAGCAAATTTGATGTTATAAAATGAAAGATTTTACAATTTGAACACAAAAGAAAACGTATCGCCTAAGTTTGATGTCTCTATGGTTCGTTTACTAAAGCCGGGACTATCGCTTGTGGGTGATTCAACACCGCAAAGAGGTGATACGCTGAGATGGGCACTTTCCGAAGACCTGTTTTGGGCGCTCATAGGTTACTGTATGGAAGAAGAGAATTTTTCCGAAAATTCTGCCCCAGAAAACTGCTGAAGGATAATATCTTCGATGGGATGTGCTCTCCACTCCTCTTCAGCTTTAAATACTGATCCAAAGGCACATTTTGGAACCAGTACAAACTTTTATATTCTTTTCTCAGGAATTAGTTAAATGAAATCACTTTTTCTTATGTACTATTTAGTAGGAATTAATAAATAAAACGCTCAAAAATTGGATTTTAAAATTGTAAACACAAGTGCTATATCATAGAGAAAAATAAATGTAGTAGCTTTTTTCTCGAGTTTTTTTTTTTTTTTTAATTTTATTTTTAGGATTTAGTACACTTCCCTCAATATCTACTTTACCCGTAGTCTTAAAATTTTGCACGTTATGACACGAGACTATTTCCTATCTAGTGAACATAATTTTTTTTTTCGATAAACGCTCACAAATATTAAGTATTGTACAATGTTTGTGTAAAAATTATAGAAAATTTGAATCGCAGAAAATTAAATTTTTTTTTTAAATTTTGCTTAATTTTTGAATTTATAATGTAACGATATTTTCAGTGTACATATCGTTATATTTTTAAGTAGTTTTCTAATTCTTAATGTTTTAAATGCAATATATTTTAAGCGAGTTGTATCAAACATGTAAATACACGACTTTTAAAAGTAAATACAGCTGTTGATTATCAGTAGCTCGAACATGATTATTTATGTTTACAAATGAGAATTTCTTTTAATAAGTGTACAGATATCTCGATGATAAAATAGGGCTTCCATTGCTTTTAATCTGAAAAAAGTGAGAATTGTTTAAACTTGGCATAAAACAATCTCATTTTTCCTAGTCGGAGGCGTCTGGAATAATTTGCTATTTTCTTCCGTGTTTCGTTTCAGGGATAATTCAACTCTCACGATAAGGCGACCCGAAATGATTAACTGAGGATCTTTTTGGGTAATAACAGAGGGAGAAAATTAACAATGATTATTCAAACAGCGGTGGTATCCCTAAATTCAAAAGCTGCTGCGTAATAGCTAGTTCTTAATGATGATTGTTATTCGTGCTGAATGAGATGGAAAAAGTAATAATGGACGATTACTTTTATTGTTTATATATCTGTGTGCCTGGAGGTAAAGGGCACTATGTCCATTTTTGAAATTTTAGAGAGCAGATTTAAAGCTTTTTGTTTTTGTTTATTAAGGAGGCGAATTTTTAATGAAAATGTTTCAATAAACCCACATACATTTTATTCTTTGCTATTGATTTTTAAATTATAATACATTTTTAAGACTTATTACTTTTGAAAACTTAATTAATCACTATTTAAAAAAAAAGACATAATGCTCTTTATTTTTGGCACAAAAAATATAGGTCTGGTTTATTACCTGAATAGTTTGAGGAAAAGTTATTGGAATTGCTTAGCAGTTTTACTCATACATTTGAAGTTCTTAAAGCTGAATTCGCTCTGACCGTGAAGGTTCTAGAGACGAAGTCGCCATCGTGACACTTAACTTCAGTCGCCCTCCCTCACACATTCTCTCGTTTTCAAAACCAGTGTATTTAAAATAAAAAACTTACTTTCTTGGCGTGAAACTAAGAAAATTGTTTCTTAAATAGAAAAATATTTATGCAATTTACGAGTCAAAGACAAGTTTAATTCACCAGTAAATTTCCGAACATAAGCGAATGATGATTATAGACTTAATTTTCTTGAAAAAGACGTCATCTCATATTATCGCAAATAAAAAAAATTAACAAAAGTTTGTATTTTCACATCTCACATGTGAAAGATACTTAAGGGAAAATATGTAAAACAATTTCAAAAGTAAGCGTTTATTATTCAATTACATGGGTGCAATATTAGCTACTTTGTATTAAATTAAGGATGCTGAAAAATTTCGAGGAGGAAACACTTGATGAGATATTTAATGAATCACTCGAACCACTTGAAGCATTGTAAATTTCGTCAACGCCCTCCTTTCGATTATGCCAGAATTCCCTTATAAATCAGTACTCAAGATTATAGGGTTATGATTTGAAAATGCTTGAGCGTTAACAATCGCTAAGATTATTGAAGTTACTCCAATGATGATTACAAGAGTAATTCGTAGCTAACAAATAGTTGTGATAATTTCTCATAAAATTACTTTGATAAAATTGGAGGCGAAGGCATTACAGTTGAAATTGACGAGTCAAAACTTGAGCTTACATGATATCATTGAGGCCATAAAGTAAGATAGTTTCTACGTTGTCGATCTTGTTGAGAGAATTTTATCTAGGAATGTTTATTTTATTCCAGTTAACAGATGAAATAAGAAGACATTGGCACAGTTATTATAGAAAAGTGTTCATAAAGAATCCTCCATTCATTCTAATAGTTAGTAAGCCTATAATGAGCTAAACGAATATTTTAACAATCCTTACAGTGGTAACAATTCTAATGGCTTTATAAATCATACTGATGAAACTCATACTATCACAATTGAAAGAAATTAGGGAAGCATAAATGATTCAATTTAGAGAATAAGTTGAATCCCTCCTCCCTATTTTTTTTTCTTAATTGTTTGACTCCTCTTTGGCGTGGGGTGGGGGAGAGAATTTTGCAAAAATCTCAGCTCTTTCCATTTTAATACGAAATAGTTAGTGTTTGGCTAATCACATGCATTATATATAAAATTCTTTCCCAAATAATATATTAAATTAAAGTGTCACTTTTCTTGCTTTCTTACTTGCAAGTTCGTCAATAATGCAATTTAAATTAATTTCATCTGACAAATATTTTACTATTGCAGTTAGACCTAAATTAATTCAACCCCTCATGCCACGTAAATGATGTTAAATAAGATTTAACAATTTTTAGCTAAGAGATACTTCTTTCCCCTGTTCCAACTGCGACTGGTAGGGTAAAAATATTCTTAAGGCTACAGAAATGTTGGGAAATGATGAAATTAAATTATTTTCTTAATTAACTTCAAATTTCTTAAATGATCGGTAATGCAATCATTAATGATTTTGTATATCACTTAGTCATTGTACAAGTCATCACCATTAACATTCTTAGGCAATGAATCGCCATTAGAAACTTCTAAGGACATATCAAAATACACATATGATTTTTTTAAGTCATCTTCGAACACGTTCTTGAATGAATTGAAAATTTAAAATGAAATGGTACATTCGTTTAACGAGATAAACCTCTCTTTCTCTCTAGAATAGAATTCAAAACTATATCCTCTATTGTTAAGTAAAATTAATTTTTAAATAATAATTTTGGATATTCGGCTTGATCATCGAGTATTTATAATCGGAAAGATGAACTTCCTTTCTGTGCCGTTTAGTGGATAACGCAATGCTATTATTATGATTAATCGCAATTGCTGCATCATAGTTAATGTAGTTATTAAAGGTTTCATCAGATCTAGTTGAATTTAGAAAATTTATAACTTTACTGATTAGATAAGTAGTAAATTCAAGAGTTTCGATTAAACTAATTTACAAGCTAATATTAACTAGTTATCAGAATCTTGGATGTTTACTTTGTTAAATCATCGACAGCTACTAGATGAAACAGGATGAAATCTCCTGTTCATAGAGTAATTCTCAATGACAAACTCTCCTGTTCTGTCCCCCTCGATTGCATCTAAGATTAGCATTATATATAAAAATTAAAAGGTGTGGTTCATTTCATCTTTTAGGATATTTGTATAAATAACTTCAAGAAATCTGGTTGGAAAAATTGGAATCGATAAACCACAATAAAATCAAACTAAATAAAACAGCAAAAATTAGAATTAGTCAATCGCACCACATTAACGTGCAGAAAACAGTTTGCTATTTTATTGTAAAGGCATCGAAATTCGTGTAGCTGAGTGATGTCAATATCAGGCCCCGTATGGTCAAGATTTTAAAAAAAAAAATACTTAAAATAGCTCAGATATTAAAAAAAAAAAAAGTTAAATATATTTCACTTAAAAATATTTTAAGGTAAAATACTAAAAACAAGTGTTCTTGAATAATTTTATAGATAAATGAGAAAAATTCTATATTAAATTAATATGAAGTTTTATTGTTGTTCCATAAAATTGACGAGTCAAAATTAAGAAATGAAATATATTTTGTAGGCCCTTATGTAGAACGGTTCATTACGAATTATTCGTGGTATATTTACGGCATATTTAGAGTTGAACTAATTTAATAAGAAATGAGCTCTTAAAAAGTTTCATCAAGCTAAAATAAGATTCTGTGGCAGACGATTATTGTTTACCACGGAGAAACTGGACAAGACACAAGAAAACTTTTAACAAAACGACACAAGATACGAATAATATTCAAGATTTCGTTAGTTTATTTAATACTTATGGAATGAAAGTGCATATATTTATTTCTTTTCCATCGTACCTAAATTTGAATTAGTTTATGTTTTGAAAATGAAGACGTAGTCTTCTAGAATTTATTCTGCCAAAGCGCGTGAGTGCAAATAGTGAAAACGAAACGGAAAAACAAAGCAATTAACAAATCTGAAATGGATTTTGTATCGATCTAAATTTTAAATGCTTGTAGAAATAAACAGAAATATTTTTTAACTACCAACTGTTACAAAGATTATGAAGAATATGATCTTTTAATTCCGTTATTCCGACAACTTCAAGTTAAAATGTTTTTCATCATTTCTGAAGAAGCTTTTGACATTGAATGAAAAAAACTAAATTGTAGAGTAAACTTGTACTTCCTATTTTAAAACTTTTTTATTTGAAATATAAATTACCGTGGATGACAGAACAATGCGATCTTAAAAAAATCGCATTAGGCAACCGGGAAGTAAGTGAATGTTATATTCTTAATTTAATTAAATAATAATAGAGTACAAGAAATTGAATCGGATGATAATTAAGTGCATTAAGTATTTTGATTTAATTCAGTACATACAGCAAAAAATTATTTGAAGGGAACTTTTTTATGTTTTATGAAAAAAATTCTGTTGAAAGGCGATAATTATCAAATTTATCAACAATTCATTAATATAAAAAATACTGTAAAAATATAATTACAGTACTAAAATATAGTAAAGTTATAATTTCTTTCCCTCATTTCTATCTATTTCGAAAAAGCTAATTTTTGTTCGAGCATGAAAAGCTAATTTTTTTGAATATTTAAGTGTCAAATTTAACAATAAAAAATTATATTTATTGAAACTATTCTCAGTCTTCAGACTCAAGACTCAAAATTACGAGGTCCGTCGCCAATAGCTTCCGTGTTGCTTCTAGTGTGACGTTAATAAAACCAATCAATTAACCAATCAATTTAGGTCCATAACATTTATTTAAAAAAAAGTGTTCTAACCTTATTCTGTTTGTCGCTACATGTAACACAAGCCGGTGAAAATGAGATAAAGGCACGCTTTTTCTACTTATACATTTATACTTGTTCATAAAACTATTCAAGCCTAACAACTCAAAGAAAGCGAACAAAAGAATCTGAGAGTATCTTACATAACTGAAGGGGGGAAAAAACTCAATTTTTTACCATCTCTTCCCAATATTTGGACAAGCCA
>BMAW01020846.1:0-69395 GCA_019974015.1 Nephila pilipes | reverse complement strand
TCGCGGGGTCGACAGCAGTTTACTAAAAACATCGCAGCTCGATGCACCGGAAACTTTACGCCAAAGAAGCTCGCGGTAATCGGACCAGAAGAGGTGTCACGATCTAAAGGGATGCTGCCTCCCCTTTTGAGTTTAGGGAGCGCAAAATCAAATCAAGGCTTGCTCCTTCTATTCAGAACACTATTTTGAACCTAAAATGGCTCATATTAATTAAATTATCCATGAAAGAAAAGATGATCTCAGGAATTGATGAATTATATCGAGGCTGTTGATTTCTTATGACAAATATCAGAAATGAGAGACAATTTCTTTCTTTTTTTTTATTGCTTAATGAGGAAAACAGAAGCCGATGTGGGAAAATAGTCTCTCGGGTTTTTTAACTCTCTCGGGGTTTTATTCCTGGTCTGACTGGGAGTAACTACTGCGAGATTGAACTGGTTCTGCGTTTGATCATGAGTGATTTCAAATCATAAAAATGATAAAATTCCTTTTAAAGTTTAAACGAGCAATAGCGAAAAATTGCAATAGAAATACTTGAAGAGTTTTAATATTTTAAAAGAGAAAGATTAAAAGGATTATTTAGAGGGCTATTTAGGTTTAGAGAAGACTAGAATAATTATAAAAATAAGAAATAATATATTAAGAGAAATTGTTGATCAAAACTTTGTGAAATTAAGTCAGAATTCATACACTGTAAAAGTGTACTATGAGAGGTGGAAACTAAGTTTACTCCATTTCTAAAAATCATTTGAGCTTCAGTTAAAATAGTCGGAATGAAAAAAATATTTCTCAATTTGGGTTCCCCAATCCCATGTGATTTTCGAACACACGATCTTTGGATTCGAAATCCACTTCGCTACAGGGACGATAAACGGCGATACAATCAAAAGAACTCTCTATTGGAACTATTCTCAATCTCAAAATTTTGAAAATGATTTTGTACATTTTAAGAACAAATAATAACGAGAGAGAGAGATTTTCTTTAAAATAGTTTCTTTCAGCGTTGAAAATAACATAATTTCAGTAACTAATTATTGATATTATGAGTTTTTAATTGTACACAATCACAATTCTCTTCTGAATGTAGCCGGTATTTTTTTAAATATATTTAAAGAATTCAAAATTCATCTCGTAATTTATTATTATTTGCAGTTCATATTTTCAATGAATATTTTCTAATAATTTAACAATATCTTGTAATTTTTTTTATCGTTTTATTGCGTGTAATAATTACTCTAATTATAACATATGATTGCATTAATTAGGGATTTTCTTACAATATTATGAAAACAAAATTAATGTTAAAAATAATTAATTCATAAATGTCTTAAAGTTAATTAAATCATTTAAATGAAATAAAAAAAATAGCTTATTTTTAAATACATGAAATTAAATAATATTTAATTATTTTTCAATTAACGAATATTTATATAAATGGAAATGGAAAAATATTTTTCTGGAAACGTTCTTGATCAGAGAGAATTTTGAAAACGTTTTCTGATGGCAATAACTTTTCTAAGATATATACAGAATCTCTCTCAATTACAAATTCTTTTAATTTTCTTAATATATGTGTACGAATTTCAAGCGCTTTTGCTTTATAATTTTCTCTAATAATAAAATCGTCACAACATTTATAGTTATTTTCTACTACGAAATGTCTTATAAAAAATTTTAATTGCTCATTTTCACATATTTTTTTTGATTGAGTTGCGTTTCGTAAAGTTTGTGTATGTGTTCAAAAATAGTTTACAAACGAAAACAAATAAAAAGTAGATCAGTTCATCACTTTTGAATCAAACAATTGCTCTAATTAGTTGGGTTAGTTTGGTTTTATCAACGTCGCACTAGAAGCAACACGAGGATTATTGGCAACGGACCTTGTAATTCTGAGCTTCGGTCAAGTGACGACACATGAACTGGAGAAACCCCCTCCTAACTTCTACACCACGCCAACGGGATGGCTTTGGGCCCCGGCAGATTTAACGGGCATCAGACCCGGCTACACTGCGGGTCTTTTGTAGCATCAAGGCTTGAACCCACGATTCAACGAAATGGTTGCTAGTCCACTGCCTGATTCACTTGGTTACCACGGCCTTAACAATTGCTAATTATAAAGCCTTTTAGATTAATTTTAGAATTTTACCGAAATTTCAGCATATTTGAAAATATTGCACGCATCTGAAAGAATGCATACCCAAAATAAGAACCATGTAATTTAAATATTATTATTATTTAATTGTAATAATTCTCCTGTAAAGTTAAGATATTTGATATACTCTGGTGTTCAAAATTAAAAGAATTTGCGTATTTTCTATCCTATAGAGCATGTCTGGGACGCTTTGGGGAGGGGAATTGCTATTCGTCGCCCCCCCCCCCCGCGGGGGGCCCTCCAAGACCTGAAAACAGCGTTGTTGTACGACTGGGACCAATCGCAACAGGAACTCATAAACTCCCTTATTTCCAGCATAAAATCAAGTTACGTGGCCTTTATATCTGTAAAAGGTTGACCATATCCCCTATTAAACCCCCCTTTTTTTGTTCTATTCTGCAACTGCTGTTTCATACCTTGCGACTCCGATGAGTATTACGCACGATAATGCGTGTGTATTACAACTGTCGAATGATTATTTTTTTGTATCATGCCAACCCTATATACACACCAAATTTCATTAAAATCTGTCCAGTCGTTCTAGAGATAATCGACATAATTGGAAAATTCTCTTAATTTTGAACACCAGATCTCCAAAAATGTACCAATAAAGAGCATTTTTTTGAAAATTGATCAATTGTATTTAATATTTGTTGAGTTAAAATGTGACAAATGTAAATTTTCAGGCATATAAATTGATGTCTTGTTCTTTTTTTAAGGAATTGAAAAGATAAAAAAATAATAATGCTATATATTTGAAACGTTACTATGACTTTGGAAAGCTATCTATTTATAAAGGCTATTCGAAATACACTTTGTTCATGTTAGACGTTTTAATCAAAAGAAAACTTGTAAGACAATATTTTTTTGTTGAGTGTTTTTAGATCAGAGTAAATAACAAATGAATAACAATATCGAGGATTTATTTAACAATCACTTATCAATATGAATTGTGCCTGCAAATATCAAAAAATAAAGGCTAAATGTTCATTATCGTATCGCACCCTTCGTTAAGAGCTGTAGAATCATATATGTGTTTTCATTCGAAGAATTAAAGCCTGATCTAAGGCATTTTTCGCTCTTTTGAAAATTTTATAGCAATTTTGAAAAATAACCAATTTATTTGGTTATTGGGATTGCTTATTAATGTCACACATAGAAGCAACACGAGGGCATTCAGTGACGGACCTCGTAATTTTTGAACATTGGTCAAGTGACAAAAACGGCGCCAGACAATTTATTTGGTATTTAAATAAAAAGTTTTTCTTGGAATTCTGCTAAAATTTAATTGTGCTAATTTTTGTGTTTATAAATAATTTTGTTAGTTTGCTAATTTTGTGTTTATAAATAATTTTGCTAGTTTGCTAATTTTGTGTTTATAAATAATAATAAGAAATAAAGTAGAAGAAATAATAACAAGAAATAAAATAGAAATAGTATTTTTCATTTTGAATGTTATTTATATTTGTACATTGTTAAACTTAGTATAAGATTTTCTCCTATTTATTTTTTCTCTTTATGTGGCAGTATTTTGAAACATGCATGTTGCACGGGAGATATATTAAGTAACAAGTGCTCCGTATCCTTATATTTTTTGTGTATAATTGGTTTGACTTCGTTATATAAAAGATCATGGGCGATTCTTTCAAATTTTGACTGTCTCTCCCAACATGTTGGTGATAAATCCAACTTCTTAAATTTGAGTCCTCTATCGAAGTCTTACATAAATTAGCATACGGTACACATTTGCAAAACTTCATCTAACATATTTTGAGACAGTTTATCCTTTCTCACATTATATTTTTCCTTACCTGTTTTTGAATTAGGTGTTATAAATTTTTTTTTTTTGACAAGAAATTCTCTAGCTTTATTTCGCGTAAAATAAATATACTTTTTCTACATTGTCTTATAACATTATAAAAATCCTATTGTGTACAAGAAATTATTTTTATGTTATACCATTTCTATAATTTCAAAATCTCTCATTTGGAAGATACGGATGCGTGGAGAATAAAAATTTATGACCAGTTACTTCGATGTTATTTTCCAAAAACTGGACGACTCTTGACCACATGGATGCCATTTGTAAATTTCGATTTTGTCTAGGGCACATATCGTTATATGTAATGACGTGACTTTGAATCTTTGCATTTCGTAAATCTATGATCCTCGGGAAACAGCTATTTTGTCCTACACATAAATATTGTCGTGGGAATTTTGAAATCCCTCATTTAAAAGATACATATTTCGCTTAAAATATACGAACATATACAATAATAGGAATATATATTATAATTCCTACATTTATGGAAATTAGATTTACTCCATTTCTATAATCAATCGCTACGTAATTTCTTTTGTTGCCCAATTTTAAATTGAACAAAGCATTACTATTTTTTAAGATATTAAATATTAACTTGTCATAAATAAAAAGTTTACTCTAATTTAATCACAAATCATATGATATATCTTTTTTTTTCAAATGGACTTAAACCACTATCAAAATAAAGAGTCCTTATATAAAATACGTTGTATGTCGAAACAATATGAGTAAAGACTTTCAGTGGAATGGACATATAAAAAAAAAAGGGGGGGGAAACCCTTTTCTTACGCACTCTGATTTATTACTGTCAATGTTTGTAATATAATATCTTTTTACAAACATTGACAATGTTTTTTTGTAAATGTTTTATAATATGATATCTTTTTAAAAGGAAAAATATTTCCCACTTTTTTTTAAGTTATACTTTTGTAAGTTAAGATATCCCTACTGTTGAATTCGTAATTAATTTGGGCTTTAAAAATTATTGTTTTATCATCCCCATTTCATTTTACACTGTTTTATATTCATTCCATAACATTGGTACAGTTTTGAAAAAAAAAATTGTTTCGTTTAAAAAATACTTCCGACTGTTGTTTACTTGCAAATGCATTTCACTAAAAAAATAGGTCTGAAAAATATTGTCGCCAGTTACTAAATAGATTGCCGTGTGAAATTAGGCAATCTGTATTGACCTATTATTACATAAAAAATTTAAAAAAAAAAAAAAGCTTCGAATGGAATATTTATCGGCCGTTATATGGTAACGATTGACCGTTGCAAAGCACTTCATTCAGAAACAGAAGCACGAATAACCTATCGTGACAGAATCGTTGAAAGGAAACTGGCCATCAAGTCAAAAAGTCACAGATGGGCAGTTAGTGAGAAGGTGATACATGCGATTCTTCCACCTGACTTGAAAAGAATCAGTATGGCGTGACTGGCAACAGATGCAGAAGACAAACGATTTTTACAGTAAATCGGCAAAAAGAATAACTTTGTTCTATACGAGAGAGTCACACGTGAAATCATTTGAGGACCATATGTCAGGCTTTTATCTCTTTTCATTTTTACAAGTTCGTGTTTTGTTGTTTGTATAATGTTGTTTTATTGTTCGAAAGGATTATGAATTGATTAAAAGCTTCATACAAAAGAAGAGAAAGTACGTATTGATGATGATGATAATAACAACAAAAGCGTTACCATTGTCATAATTTGCCATTTCCTTATTTTCCCTACCTTTTTTTTCGAATCATTATAATATTCTAAATGGATTAAAAAGTTGATTTTTTTAAATTATGTCTTTGGTTTAAATTAGGAACACCTTTTAAGATAAGTATTTAAGCATTTTCACAAATGTTCTTTTTACATGATTTTTTTCCTTGTGTGATACATTTCTGTATATCAATAAAGAACGGAAAACTTCAGAAGATTTAAAGCAAATCACAGGACTTAAAAAATTAAGTTTCATCACGCATAATATTCGAATTATCTCATTAATACATTAATCCCTCATACATCTGTACTCTCTGTATGGATATCCAAATATAAATTAAATTCTATGATAAATCCTTCAATGGTTTCGTTTGATGTTATGCCATGGTAACACGTTAGATGCTATCGCATAACTCCCCCAAATCAAGGTTGACATCAGTTTTGGCCTTTTATAATTGTAATAGTATTTGAAATGTCTTGTTACGCGTCACATGATTGACACATAACAGACGGATACCAAAATTTCCTAAACAAAACGATTTAGTGATAAGCGAAACAGTTTTCTCTGAACGAATGTTAATTAAAAAACAAGATATCATTAATAAACACTGATTACAAATTTATATAAATAAATCCTAGGCGGTTACCTATGAACTTATATAAATTATAGAAACTATTTCAACTCATTTTAAAATTTCTTTATTTATAACTGCGTAACCACACAGAAATGTATCATCAAAATATTTAACATAGTAAATTATTCACATAGTCAGGATATAGATTTGTGTTATTTCATACCAAAACACATATGAAAAAGTGTTCGTTTGATTTAAAAGTATCTGTATTGTAAGAGAAAAGAGAGAGAAAAAGAAGTTAAAATTTGTTGAAGAGAAACTTAATGCTAGCACATCACTGCCTAATTTGAAATTGTATACGGGAAAAAACAATATTATTCACAAAAATAAAATAATAATTTGATTACGACATAAAAAGACGAAATAATCGAAAAATAACATTTGAATAACGTGTTTTGATTTAAAAAAGAAAACAAGTAAATCCCGGGTTCCCGGGAAATCATAAGATTTCTGTACTTTTTCTATTTCCAGGAATTATACCTCGTTCCCGGAATTTCCCGGGAATGAAATCTTCGCACTCAGAAGGAGAGAGCAAGGAGATTTTGAAAGAAAACCTTTGACGTTGGACGAAAAATTAGAGAAAGCAATTTACTCTAAAACAAAAGTTTTATATTGTTCAACCAAAAAAAGAACTAGTTTCAACAAAATCATGAAACAAGAGATGCAGTTGTTCGACTCGACTGAAAATCCATCACCAAACATTATAAAACTATTTGAGGCTTTAAAAACAATTCCTCCAACGTCAGTTGAAGCCGATAGAGCATTTTCTGCTGCCGGATTGCTCGTCACAAAGCTTAGAAATAGGCTGAGTGATAAAAGTATAAATTGCTTATGCTTTCTGAAATCCTATTTTAAAAACGAATAATCTTATTATTATATATTTTTTGTATTTTTTGGCTCATTATATAAATAAGCAACAATTTTGGAATTTATATGTATCCTTATTTTATATAATTATTATTGATTTTATTTAAAAATAACTTTTTTTTAAATTTTCTTAAATTTTAATGTATTTCCTGGAAATCCCGGGAACGACAATTACATTCCCGGGATTTCCCGGACATTCCAGGGAATGGAAAACCCCGGAAAATCAGAAACCCTAGTAAGCACGAGCCTTGTTGGCACTGAAGACCCGTCGTGTAGCTCTGGGTGATGCACGAGAAACCTGTCGAGGCTCAAAGTCCTTCCGTTGGAGTGGTGTGAAAGTTAGGAAAGGGAGATTCCAGCTCGGATATTGTCTCGTCACTTGACCAAAGTTCAAAATTACGAGGTCCATCACCAATTGCCCCTCATGTTGCTTTTAGTGCGATGTTATTGAAACCAAACCAATAATATTGTCAATGGATCTTGTTCTTAGTTCCAACTTCAATTTCTTCAGCTATAATCAGTCTTTTATTTAAATTTATTCTGGAGTTTTTACTTTTAATCATTTTCTTTATGTTGAAGTATGATTGCCTGTTTTGCTATCAATTGATAACTGTTTGTTGTTATTTTATGAAAAGTTTAATCCTCATTTTTTATAAGATTAAAGGCTTCATGTTTCAAAAAGAGAATAGAAGAATATTCCGTTTAGCTAAAATATTAAATACGAGAAATTTAATTAACGTAATATTTTCTTAGAAATTAAATGATCTACTATTTAATGTAAAACAATCAAATAAACTGCAAAAGAGATAAGCAAGTTTTCCATTCATTATTAATGTTAACTTTTTTCTTAAAAAGCAATTTAATGAAATAAACTTATAATGCATACAAGGTGGAAAAAAGAAAAAAAAAAATGCCAAATGTTAGCAGTGAAAATAATTTATTCGTCACGTTATGTGTTTTGTGCGAAAAGGAGCAGGGAAAAGATTAAATATAACAACAAAGCGCTCTGTATGAATCCATTATTTTCTGATATACGACAAAAAAGACTATAGAAATTACACTCATTACAAAAAAAGGAAAAGAAAAAAAAATACAGACAGTATACTGATATGGAGCTAATAAAGCATAAGAATACTACAAGCAAACAGGGGGAAACTATCACAGAATAGAGCAGATGTTTTCCAAAAAAATAATACACTCACACATTGCTATCATTCTCAATACGATTTCAACGTTCATGGGGAGATTACCCTTTCTGTGTCCTGCGCAGGGAAGATGGTTCTAAAGTGTCGGGGTAAGCATGGAGCCATCACTTTTTTTTTAAATTAAATTTTACGGAAGGGAGAGCGAGAAAAACATTTCCAGACACCTATTTAGGCGAAAAGCAATCTATTTTCATTCAAAATGATGATGCGCAGTAGAGTTCATGCGCTAATGAAGTGTAATAGAAAGGCGGAAGGGATGCTTCCTCCCTCTTTACAATGCGTAGACAGAAAATGACAAACATTGTTCAAGCAGGTGCTGAATATTCCTATTGTTATAAAAAAAAAGGGGGTAGGGAATTGTCTTGATGTCTCAGTTTCACCTTTTTTCTCTTGATGTTATTTGTACGTGCTCGCAAAAGTACTACAAAGAATAGTAGAGATATCTAACATGCTCTTCTATATTATTAAAAAAAGAATTCAGCTATTGTATTATTACGAAATTTTTCAAACTGTATTACATTTCTGTCTTTCTCTCTCTTTCTAAAAATATAATTATGTAAATTGAAATAAGTAGGTTTTCTCGCACTGATTAAATAGCCACTATTTAAGTTTTTTTTTTTTTTTTTTTAAAATTTATTTTAAAATTTTTTATTTTAAAAAAATGCAATTTAAGTAATTTAAGAACTTCACCATAAAGTTGTATTCGTATAACATCTAACAGTTAAACTATGGTAATTTGTTCTAATTTGAGATAATTAAAAATAATTTATTATATTATTTTTATATGTGATACATAATACAGTCGAACCCCATTAGCTCGCGGTAGTTGGCTCCACGATAACTAAATCGTAAATTGAGTGAAAAGCGAATTACATTGCTAAAATAAATTGAGCGATAATGTAAATCCAACTTCGACGTGAATTTTCTGTGCTAAGTTTAAAATTCTTATGAGCATTATTTTTAATCAGAACGGAAATCACTAATATAAGGGGGAAAAAATCTTTGTTAGCTCTTAAAATTTGACCAATAAAAGTGGTTGAACGACAGCTAATCTCATTGATTGAAAGAGATCTTGAAAATACTCTCTCAGAAAAAATTCAAGCTGCAACATTTCACTTTTTCAGAAATGATTATTCATATTCAACCCAAGCATTCAAATCCAAAAAAGGTAAATAAAAATATTAAATTAATATTATGTCCTCTCTTGGTTCCAAATTTTCAAGTGATGCATCTGAAAGGTAACCTTTTATTCACCCAGACTTTTATTTATCAGATTTTTACCTTCTCTCTTTCGTCTGTCTGCACTTAACAATCGGGGTTGGTGGTCCTTCATCGCCTTTCCCTCTTGCCTCAGACATTCAGATAACTGACTTTTATATGACTCGTTTTAAAACTCTTTGTCTTAAGCGTTTCGAACTATTTTTAGATTCTGATCATTTTCGGACTTTTTTTCGCTTCGCAGATTCGTTGGACTCTAAAAAGAGTCCAAAGAATGTGTTTGTTCGGATTTTTGTTATCTTATTTTAAGCTTTTGCTTCGTTGCCGCGTGTTTTCCAAGGTTAGTGACAGGTTTCGTTCCCTCTCTCTCCCTTCTCGACTCAGGGGGCCTGCCCATCTATTTTTGGATGCTTATTAAGGTTTATCTTCCTTTTTTCTTTTTTGTTGGTTTATTTTTATTAATTCAGGTTTCGTAAAAGATCCCTACTCTACCTCTGAACATTTTTTTTGCTTGATTTTAGTTGTACAAGCATCATTTGACAAGTTTTTCTTTTGTGCCCAATTTCTCTTATTCCGTTTGTTATTGCATATGTAACTCCATTGTAAATTTATCACATGATATATATTAAACAGAAAGCGGAAAAAAAGCTATTAATGTCTTATTTTATCGGGAAATTCTGACACCATCTTAAAAAAAATCCTCTCTGAGTCAGATAAAAGGGGAGCTATAGTAAAACTAGACTCTCGAGCTAACCAACCGCAAGTTAACGGGGCTCAACTCCATTTAGATTGATGCATCAACTCATATCCGAGGAAATTTCCCTTGATGAGATACTTATTAAAAATAGTTTAAGTTTTCAATTTATATTATAAACACTAACTTGAAATAGATTTCAGATCTCAGTAATTTCATACATTTTCATTCTAATTGTTTTTATTCTTTTCTTAAAAAAAGAGACAAGGTACCTTTAAATTTATTGAAATCAAATTTGAACTATGGAAAATGTTTGCCTTGGTTTCGAATTACTCAAGCGAAGCTTTTTTGGTTTTCAAAAAGTGTACTACGAATGCAGTCTCACTTATGTGTCCTCATGTTATATTTAAAGGCTCACAAGAAGTTTCGAAACAATTCGTGTAAAAAAATATGTATTTTGCATTGATATTTTCAAAGGATTTTCAGAAAAAATATTATTGTAATTTCGTATGAATTCAATTAAATGAATTCATATGTATTAAAATACAACTTAGTCCATGAAAAATTTTCTCTAAGCTGATTGCCTTAGTTTACAAGCATTTTAAATTTGAATTTAATTTTATAAATTTAGATAACTTTAATTCTGTACCCGTATGGCTTTTAATATGTATCTTTTTACAAATATGACATTCTTTTCAATATATTTTTAAAAAATTACCTGAAAATATTATAAACATAGCTTTCTTATAAGAAGAAAAAAAATTGATTGCTATTTAAAAATTTCAAAAATCTGAATATATCGCGAACAATGAAAATTTAACAGTTTAAAAAAAATTCTGAGAAACTATATATGAGTCTATTTTTCATATTCGATAATCAACTCTTGTTTTTAAATGGTTAAAGTCCGTTTTGAAATAACTAAATAATCCATAGAAAATTTCTAAATATGAAATAACTGTAATTATTATTTGAGTTCAAAAATTACAGGAAATACTTTCTCTCCTATTTGTGTGTGTGTGCAAAATAATAAATGTGGGAAGCACACACCAAAAAATATGGTCTCTCTAAAATTTTCCCTTACTATTTTATTGATATATCTTTAATCTCTATACATCACTGAATATATTTAAAGAAAAGTTGTTTACGTTAGATAAAAGTTGCATCTACCATCTCATAATCATCTTGGTATGTTAAGGCCTCATGGAACTTAAAACTTCTCATTGTCTCATTCAATCCATCGTTGCAATAATACCTCACACGATCAAATCAATATCCATAAATCATAGAATCAAACAAGGTGGCATCAAAAGACCCTGGCTTATGGATCAAAAATCGTTATATGGGGGTGAACAAAAATCGTCCCCTTTTCACGAACTACAATCGATAAAGGGGAGGTTCATTGCACACACTTTTTGAGAATCCGTAGCTGGTAGCAAATCGCCCTTTCCTCCTTCTACGCATTTTTATCGCATAGAAAAGGCTTGACAACTTTAGTCCAAATAACCCCCTGGTCCGGTGACTGATGAGCTGGGCTCGAGCCCAATTGGGACCTCCCCCTCTTTTTTATATCGGGTAGCTATTAAAAAAGGGAGGGGGGAGATATGGCTTTTAGCAAAGAATGGTAGAAGATGGATATCCAAATACGTCAGACTTAACTTCGACCGCAAGAATGTCCATTGGACTTATTGTCCGTCGTCGCTTTCTTTTGACTACGGTCGAGGGTTGGTAGGCTGGCCATCACCCCTGGTGTGTCACAAATCGTTTGCTAGCGTGATGTCTCTTTTAAGGACGGAAATAGTCCTTTGCAGCTCATGGAGGGGCTGAGATGTAAGGCTCTTGTAAATTTAATGCGGCTATGTATGCAAACCGTAGACAAGTAAAGATGCAAAATGTTTTGAAAGAGATCTGGTGTAACTTACGAATGAAACTTTTGTAAGAAATATATCTGGATTTCTTTCGGGGCAGCTGGAAGAATTCATAAGGGTGAGAGAAAGAGAGATTTCTGAATATCCATAAAAGATATTGGCATGCTTTTGCGGTTATTTCTTCAATGATTATTAACGCAACTTTATTACGCATGAGGAACGCTTGGTTATTAAGATAGTTAGTTAATTTCCTTAAAAAATTGAAAACTGAGAAATTGAATTAGAATTTGACTAGATGGCGGGAAAAAACTTTCTTTGAGGGAATTTTTTTATTTACCTATTTTTTTTATTATTATTATTAAAAATATTTTAAAAATTTCTTTTGTATTTGGAGAAATATGTTTGTGACAAACAATTTCCATGTGAGTTTTTATTTATTTGGTTTGAATTGAAGACGAGAATATGCTCATTATTTACAAACAATTGTATTACAAAATTCTAGTATATTTTTTAAACGTAATCGAGTTGCCCACAGCCTTAAATTCATTTCTAAATACAAATCCTGTATTTTTAAGTTACTGCATTAGTTAATGTGTTGAAATAACTTCAAAATAGGTTTAATTATTTTTACTTACTTATTTTTATATTTAGAGGATCTCTGCTTGTTCCTAATTTTCCTTTTTTTTACTTGATATAATATATGACTGTTTCCATTATCTAATTAGCTGTTGGATGGATAATGTTGGAGGGTTTGTATAAACAAATTGATACATAATAATTGCTACAATAATGTATCATTGAAGTTACCCTAAGTTATATTCATACTTTTTATCATTTTAACATATATCATATTATTAAATTTTACAGTTTCCATTGTTATAAAGTGATATTAATTTCACATGAACAAGCATGGAGAAAAAAAATTAGAATTAGAATAATCAAACTTGATTATTAGAATAAACGACAACTCTATCTAAAATTTTTATTTGAATGCTCAAGCGTTAAAGCTGCGATAAGAATTATTGATTGTAATATTTATATATTACGATTAATTGGATTAAATATGTTAGAATTTAAAGAACGCACTTATGTGAAAGAGATCCCCCTAACTGCAGATTGCCGCTGTCCATAAATCAAATTTATAAAGAAAACATTTTTGTTTATTTGTTATCCCATCCATGCCTTGTGTCTTCAGAATTGAGTCTAATTTTCAAAAAATGCTATTACAATGATAAATTGATTTCAAAGTTATTATTGGCTTGAAGACTTGTTCAAAAGTTCACTTAAAAATTATATACAATTTAAAAAAAAATTGCAAAATCTTGCTAAGGATAGATTTAGTCACCCAAGGTGCGCTTTTTTTTTCATAATAATTATTGAATTACTCAATTAAATATAATAATTAAAGTAAACAATGAAATATCGAGAAATGGACAATTGTAAACTTTTCCGATATTACAATTAAAGGAGACAATAAATTATTAAATTTAATATATTTCATCTAAATATAATTAAGATCGAAACAAACGATAAAATATTGAAAAGTGATCTGGTACGCCAAAACGCCCCACCTAAAACAATAGCCCCTTAGGTAGCTAATAATCTGAATTTTATAAGAATTTTTAATCTCTTTATGGTCGTGAGGCCACTATGTCTCTGGACATTACAACTATTTCTTCTCCGTTTGGTTTCCTTCTTAACATGTTGGGAGCCAAACGATTTTGAAACTGCAACAAATTAAAAACGAAGATATTAAGTGATAGAGAGGTTGTTTTGATTTTTCTGTAGCTTATTTAAAGGTCTTATTATTTTTATTTATTCACTAGCTGATACCAGCCAGCTTCGCTGGGAAGACGATAATATTATATTTTGGAACCTAAACGTAAAATATCAAGAAAATTTTCAATTTTTAAACGATAATGAAAATCTAAATTTAAAATTTTAGGAAATTGATTATCTGAAATGATGGTTATCGAGAACTTTTTAGTGGTATTTCGCTTATATATATATATATATATATATATATAGAGAGAGAGAGAGAGAGAGAGAGATTGCTTGCGTGTGCGCTACTCCGTAAGAAGTCGCCATTTTAGTATTTTTCAAAATCCCGCTAAGTTTTGGAGCTAAATTACACTTTCACCAACCGCGGGATTCCACACTGATTTATTTCTATCGCTTAATATGTACGTTTCCTATTTTCGACATGCACGGAATTTCACATAAAGAGCCCCTTCGCCAAACTCTTGGCAATCCTCCTGCAGCTCTTCAATATTAAATTATTTGGTATTTTTCCATTTCGCAAGCGCAAATCTCACCAAGTAAACTTAAACGGTGACAATACGCAGTATACATAGAAGAAAAAAATATATATTCCGTTTGGCGTCGGTCATGTCATTTTTGGCAATAAAGTCGCCAAAAATAACATAACCCAAGCATAAGAGTAGATTAACGGATGAGAATTACATTTTGGATAAGACTCCCGTAAAATCCGTTCTTAGTGAGCATCTACATCGCGAAATGAGTAACTGTGCTAAATTTTTAGTCAGTCGGTTGAATAGTCTTAGAGATCTCGTGATGACTCAGTCAGTGGTATTTCGCTTATATATATATATATAGATAGATAGATTACCCACCTTAGGGCCTTTTGTTTTCGTTGGAACACTTTTGGCGAACCAGGTCACTTTTCAATTTTGAATAATTTATTTTTTACATTTAGCTTAAATATATTCAATTTAATTAATTATCATTTGCTTCAATTTTCATAACATTTACCTTAAATATGTTCAATTTAATAATTTATCGTTTGCTTTAATTTTAATATCGGAAAAGTTTACTATTGTCCGTTTTTCGATATTTCATTGTTTACTTTAATTCTTATATTTAATTGAGTAATTTAATAATAACTATAAAAAATGTGCACCTAGGGTGGCTAATTCTGTTCATTGTAAAACTTCGCATAGAACTTTTTTTACTTTACTTTTTTTAAACTATTCTTAGTAAAATTAAGAAAACAATGATAAAGAAATAAGCATAATTTTGTGTATTTGCGATTCCTATTTAAAATATAAACTACTTGCTATTATTATTTATTGGATTTTTTTTTGGTAAGAAAGACTAAAAAAGAGCAGGTATTTGATTAAAACTTTAACTTCTGGAATTCATAATTTAATCACTGTGGAAAGTTTTACTTCAAGAAGAACACATTCGATTCTTGCACAAAGCCGGGAATGTCTTCTTGTTTTCGATATTATTTAAAACAGTAGAATGATAGACATATAAATCAATTGGTTCTTCATCGAATGAGATAATGAGATACACGCGTGTTTCTTTTATTTTCTTTTTTGTCTCTCTATCATACAAACGTTTTTTGTTTTGAAAATTTTTGAGGGAATGCCCCGGTCTTTGTACGTCAAAAAACAACGTTTGGAAAGAAACATAATCTGGTTCACTCTCGAGCAGTAAAAATATTTTATAATAAAAGAGAAGCTTAAGTGTCCGATATTACCTGACCTTCTCCTATGTTTCGTTAAAAATTTTAGTTACGAAAAATTACTTCAAAGATTAAAATTCCATATAATCAATAAATGTATAAGTTATTCTAAATGAAATCATAAATAATACATTATTTTAAAACAATTGATTCAGTTGACAAATTCTTGTGATTGTATTGTGCATTAATCAACATAAAAATATTAAAAATTCTTTATTATAAAAAAAAAAGTACACATAGTCCACCTAACGAATAAATTACTAATGATTAAGGTGTACAAAATCATTTTACAAATATTTGAAATTTTTTACTGAAACAATGTAAAATATCATTTTGGATTTTGAATATTATACATCCTAATTTACAGGGCTTAAGCTGTCAGAGAATGATAAAAAATTTTATGAAAAGAATTTGAGGAAATAAGGAATTGCATTAAATTTTTGCTTATTGAAATTAGTAAATTACATTACATTAAAACATGAAAAGGAGTTACTGGAAATTATAAGTTTCGTAATTGGTAAGACTATTGGTAATATTTTTTCAATTTCTGTTATATATATATATAAGAAAACTGCAGTAACGTCTTAAACACTAGCAGAAAAAAAAGGTAAAAAAATGCAAGGTTCTTCCTAGGTATAATTTTTTTTTTAAATTTCAATATATGTTTTGTAATTAGAAAATTTACCCTACTTACTGTTACTTTGTATAAGTCACATATACCTCTTACATGATTTTTATTTGTAAGCATTCGTAATAACTTTAACTTTTAATACCTATATTTTCAAATTTTTTTTGTAAGTTTCTAAGTAATTCTTATTTTTTATTCTTTTATTATGTTATTTTGGTTGGATTACTGTAATTATTAGTATTTTAAAGTTAACCTCAGCTGCTGACTGCAAGAAATACTAAGCAGCTCTACAATAATAGGCTTAATTAGTTTATTTTATATATGTAAATAAATAATGTACTTATTTTAATGGGCGAGTAACCAGGGGCAACAGAAGTCATAGCGGCAATGAAAACACCATTTCGAATAAAGTTTGTTTATTCCTTTGGATGAGAGAGAGGCAATAAATAACATAAAGAGGATCACATGGTGAAAATGGAGAATGCCGAAGGCGTAGTTTCGCGTCTTGGCTAAAGTTAGCCCAGAGAGATAATTTTATCTTGTTTCGAATTTAAATATAGTGATTTTCTTTCGGTGATGTGGTAATCAGGTGGTATTGGAGGAAGGGATCTTGAAGGACTACCATCTAGGGATTATCCCTACATTTTACAATCAAAGGAAAAGTTGATTTTGTAAATTTTAGCTGTGCGTAAACCCATAAATTAAAGGATAAATTTGTATCATCAGCAAATAAGAACGAACTCTTTACTTTGAGTTAAAGGATGGGAAAAATGAGAAAATTTAATTATTTTTAGGTTGAATCATTACATATACGTATAAAAACATATTCCTTTCAAAATATTTATGGGACTGCAAAACTAGAGTTTTCTATGCAGTCCCATAAATATTTTATTTTCTATGCAGTCCCATATAGATTTTATTTTTGTAGATTTTATCGCTGAACTTTTTTGCATCTTTTAATCATTGAACTCTTTTGTAATTTGGATTTCCCAATTCAGCCTATCAAGTCGCAAAGGGGGAAGGTTGGTACCTTTAAACTAGTTTAACCCCGCTTATTCGGCCCTCAGCCCGATATTGCTTTTTGACTCGCTGGGTTCCATATTTTCATTTATTTTTTCTTTCATTTTTATATTTCTTTCTGGATTTTTGTCTTTTTAAATATTTTAAATTATTCTTTCATAAATTTTCAGTATACATATATATAAGCATTTATTTTTCTTCATCCCAGATTTTATATATATATATTTAAAATCTGGGATGAAGTAAAATAAATGCATTTGTCCTTTTTAGATTTCACCGTCCTAATGTTTCTTAGAGAATCGCCAATACTATCATTAAATCAACACCTTTTGTAAGTAATTAATATTAAAAAAGATTGTTCTTAAATATTTCATACTATTTACTACAATTTAATTAGTTTAAAAAATGTTGGATAAATTATTGTTTTTCAAACATTTGAAAAACCACAAACGAATGACTAAAATAGACATAAAATACCATCAAAAATTGAAGCGAAAATTTAATGAACTAAAAAATCTTCACGATTTCTTTATTCTTCAGAATGCCTTTTAGAGCCTTCTTATTAAAGGAATGGCAATTTAAAAAAGGCAAAAGAGTCGACTTTCATAAGATGAATTTTTTTTTCTTCATGTTTTTATTGAGGATGGTTGACAAATGGGAGCTTTAGTGCTTTAAAAGAATTTGATAAAAACAGAGCCTTATAAAGCTCCCATTCATTTCTTCGTGTAAATAAAATCATCCTCCTTATTTTGTCTATGTTTTGTAAACACCTTGTATTCACTCACGAATCCTATACAGATTTCTGACTAAAAGCTCAAAGTCATATCAGAATGACTAAGCCAGCTTAAGTATGAAAAACAGAGGTCACCAAGTTAAGCGTATTATTAAAACCGTTTTCACCCTCTTTATTTTTCTATTCAACGAAATTTCTCACATAACGTCTCTGATGCCATTCTTTCAACCAAACTTTGCGCAAGAATAACCATTTTTTTTTTTTACTTTCCTCTTCTCCTTTATTAAAATTCCACTTCTGAATCCTGCAACACAAAGGAGGTGAGCAATTCAACGTCATTTCACAATAGCCGAATGCTCTTTCAGTGGATAATGGTACATTTAGAAGTCAAAGCATAATACGGCGTTCTATGTCAGGATAATAAATACATGCGCGCGAGCTCTGACGACTCAATCCGTGTGAAAATATGTCTCCAGGTGCATCACGGGCTGTGAAGGGGAGGGGGGTGTGCCGGAGATCTCCTGCCCGATCTCTTAAATCGAAAACACTTTTGTATCTAGTTCAACGTTGACTTCCCAAGCCTGTTGGCTCCCTGTCACCCAGAGTCTATCAAAGGGACTGTTTAGGGAAAAAGGCGATCGGAGGGTCTCCTTTGCTGATTTCAACGGAGTTTATCAGTGTAATCTCCGTTTCCTGTTGCGTAGTTCGTGACGCGATGCGTGACAATCACAACACGAGGGGTGTTTCGTGATGGATGCTTCACGCGTGGAGTGCTGTATGGCTTCTAAAGGGTTTCTGAAAAGTTTCAGTTAAGTTTTTCTTGTGAACGATGAAATTGTTTGGTAATAAGGATGATTCGGAAGAATTCGATGAAGAATTTTTATGTTTATTAAATGAATATATTTATTTTTTGTTCCAAATGAAATATCAATTTATTTGAAATAAATATCCATTTCGGGGATTATCAGAGCTTGTTAATTAATATTAGTGATCATACCTTTAACTTAATAATCGTCTTTTTCGGAAACTATATTTATGATGTGTGTATATCTGCTATTATATGAGCTATCAATGAAGAAACTATTTACATGTGAGTCGATGTAAATTTGTCGATCAGAAAAATCTTAAACACTAAAGCGTAATTAAAAAATTTAAACAATTTTTTTTAAATTTTTTTGTTGTGCGATTTTTTAAAAAGTGAGAAGCCTAAATTTTGTGTGACTTGCTTTTATCTGATATTTTAGCTATGCGAAATCATAACAAAGGCTTAAAATCAATACGTTATTCCATTTCTCACATGAAGAATTTTTATATGCAGGTATTTAAAATAAATTCAGATTTTTTTTTTAAAAGTTTACTTCGAAAATTTAAAAAAGTTTAAATGATTATATGTTTCTTGGTTAAATAAAAAGAAAGCATTCCTCCTCCTCCTTTTTTTTTTTTTTTTTTTTTCTTTTTTTTTTAAAAAAAATCCTAATTTTGAGTCTGCTTTTCTTTTTTTAAATAAAGTTACAAAAACTAAAAACATTTCAAGGAAATAGCTCAGAATTACAATAATAAAAACAAAGCACCACTTACTTTTTATGTGAAAGAATATGAATCAGAAATCGACAAATCTGGAGGAAGTCAATTCTATTGCTGATCTGTTTTGAGACGAATGCATAGAGAACAAATCGAAAATTCTAAGCCGTTTTATAGGTTGGGTTTCCAAATTATACTTGTACTAGGATACACAAAACTATAATAAGACGTTTTGTGATAGAGAAGTTTATTGGCGCAAGATCCTGATGTGGCTATACTGCGCCAAATGAAATGTAATTGTGGTCTTGACGTGTGAAAAAATTGGAAAAAGATACAAATTGGTTGACAAGAAGGAGGGTTGAAAATAGAGAAAGATCGTTAGGGTAACCCAGGGCTGCGTCACCCGTGTTTACCTAAGACAGCAAACCCCATAGGGAAGAAAAAGATCATTACAGTGCATCGGGGTCATGATGACATTACTTACCTGAAGAAGACAAGTCCGTGAGGTCTCTAGGGGCAGGGTGCCCGGCTATACCCCGGGTACCTACTTTAGTCGCCTCTTACGTCATGCATGAGCTACAATGGGACTATTCTGTCACACCCAATCACCACACGGGTCATAAAACTTTTTACATGGTACTTTAAAAGGAAAAAAAAAAATGATTATGACTCTCATAGAATAAAATCAGCACGATAACTCGAATTATAAAATTTAAAAAATAATTAAATATTCAAAGAATAGCCAAATCCAAATAATAGACTCATATACACACCTAAATCACGCATTAAGCATATTTAGTATTACTACCGAATAACTGAATCAGAAGCAAAAATGGGCATTCGAAGCATTTAAACTATCACATAAAGCACATTTATTCATAAAAATGGTAATCACTTAGATTCTAAAATAACGTTGAAAAAAATAAACATCTTTGGTAGTTAATTCTAATTTTCTACAGCGCTCTAAGAAAAATAAATCTATTAAAATTTGTTGAAAAAAAAGACAGCAAATCACAAAAGAACGATTTCACAAGCTCTTAAATACTCTATTCATTGTTCTATATGACCAAAAATAGAAAATTTTACAAAATTACAACCCTTAAAATCAATTTCCACGGTGGTATATGAGAGAGTCTATAAGGGATCCCACACAACACAGAAATCATTTCAATTGTGGCGATTCAATGTGTTAATATTTATCTTAACTTTTGAAGACCTATTTCCCTGGCTACGCAAGCAGAAATATAATTGAGGGGCGCATATTTGCACTTCAAAAATGATTCATTTTCGCGAACGAAATACAATAAAACATATGGAAAAGTGCAGAAAACAAACAGGATTTCTGTCATTGGCAATCGAAAAAAATATTTAGCCGTTTCTACATCGCTTAATACTGTGAACTGTAAGGTTGAAGTAGAGCCTGCAAATACGTGATTTTCATGTTTCAGGAAGCTTTTTAGTTGGTTATCAAAGGGTTAAAGGACAGGTGGCTAGTAGGGAGTTGTGCCGAACTCCCATGAGAGAGACTCTTCAACTGTCGTAACATTAGGGTAGCAAAAGAACTAGGTTATGATTTGTCACAATATTGAAGAGCTGCTATGGCTAAACATTTATCGCTCATGTCTTTAATTTGGTATCCTCTTTTATTTATAAATAGAAACAAAATTTTTACTCGAACCAATTTAATTTTGGAGATATTTTAATATGCACCGATTATTGTGTTAAAAAACATTACAATAAATGTCATAAAAATGAGTTTTTGGGTTTTATAAGTAGTTTTCGATTTTAAAATTCCAATGAAACACGCACACACACACATAAATATATATATATATGAAAAAATAGCAACTGATTTTTCGACGCGTTCTATTTTACATCTTTTATAACATTAATTGATTTTTGAAATATTTCTCAGCTTCAGCTATGTGTTATAATTAACAAACAATATAGTATTTATTTGAAAGGAGAAAACTGAATTTGTAATATAATTCAAATTACATTTTCTAGTGAATCCCGATTACAAAATTCATTTAGACATTTTTTCCCCTAACAGTAGTAAGAAACTTCAAAATTTTTTTATTGTTGACCTTTTAAACTTTTCTTTTATCAGTGAGGAAGTGTCTGCATATGAAATTATCGGGACTTCTTACGTATAATAAATGTAACACGATAATAAATATTGCTACTTTTATCAACAATACATTTAGAATTTTTGAGTACTGTTATTTGAGAAAAATCATACTCTGAACTCAATTTTTTTTAAAAGTATGAATATTTTTCTTAAATCGGCAGTTTTCTTAAAACAACAGTTACTATAACAAAAAACAGAAGCTTCTTTAAATTATTTAATGTCATATCACATAATGGAGCACTCAGGGGTGGGATAGAAGGTCTATGGTATCGGGCCCTTCCCTTTACGAATTTTTAAAAGTTTTCTTTAAAACATTGTTCCCATTTTCTAATTAAAGAATAGAAATCTTATTCCTTCCGCTCCCAAAAAAAGATTTCAGCGAAAGTCACTGTCACTTTTATAAATATGCAAATACATAAAAAATTATTAAAATATAAATTATTCAATTAATTTAATGAAATAACCCAATTAATTGCTTTTAATTTATCAGTAAATTATAATTACTTGATGCATAAAATTTAAATTTTGAAATAATTAAGGCATTCTGTCTCTCACACCCCAAGTCATTCTCTAATATCCTAAATTAGCTTCTTTCAAAAGTAACTAAGGCAATATACA
The DNA here is from genome assembly GCA_019974015.1 of Nephila pilipes. Taxonomy (NCBI): domain Eukaryota; kingdom Metazoa; phylum Arthropoda; class Arachnida; order Araneae; family Nephilidae; genus Nephila; species Nephila pilipes. The sequence goes on along the minus strand of BMAW01020846.1, from coordinate 47,083 downwards.
AGGACTGCGATAGCAGTTACATTTCTCCATTTCGTACTAACATACTTATAATTCTTTTAAAGATTAAACCCTTAAATAACAACCTCTGAGATGTACTATTAAAGTAAACCATAATGCAAACAAAATAATAAAATCTTTATTAAATAATTTTACCATAATTTTGAAACGTAATTATCTCTTCATTTAAACCAGTAACTGATTTCGTGATAACAGTGCATAAATCGAATCATGTATGAAACAAAAAACTGTATTCTTTTTTTTATTCACCTTTATTTAAAATGCACGTTGAATCTGTCGAGATCCACAATCATCCCGTTGCTGTGGTGTGGAAATTCGGAGATGGAGATATCAGTTCAGGTGTCGTCCTCGTCACTGGACCGAGGTTCAAAACTACGAAGTCCGTTGCCAATAACCATCTAGATGGTCCTCAGTTCGACGTTAATAAAAATTACAATCACAAATGTCCTTATTTATTGATCTCACAGTATTTTTTATCCCTCTACAAAATCTCCCTACACAAATGTAAGTAAGTCAACAGGATTACGAAATAAATTACATTAATGAATCTTCGAGGTGTCCCAAAAGTTCCTGTGCTGAGGATTCGTAAATTTTTTATGCAAAAACAACGAACTTTAAAGCAATTGCTTTTAAGCTGATAGTAAAAAGCATTTCTAACATAACGTAGAAAAATTTACAATAATTGTTCAAAATATCCGCTCCCTTCTTAGAGGTAAATGTGAAAAGCGTTTGCGCATATTTTGAGAAAGGCGTTTCAAGATACTGGGAATGACTTCTTGTATCCTGTCAGTCATATGATAATTTTCAGATAATCTGTTGCTAGTAGATTATTTTCAAACACTTTGTTCTTTACATACCTCCAGAGAAAAAGTCATAGAATACTCAAATCAGGGGAATGAGGTGGCCCGAGATTTCTTGAAGGGAGTCGATCGTCTTAAAAAAATCTTAAAACGTGTCCTTGGTTTTATTATTTCAGATGGCGTGTTGCAATGTTTTCTTTGAACCAAAAGCCTCGTCCTCCTGATCTGAGCATTCCCTGATGTTTTTCTGAGGGGATATGTGAACACCAAAATTTATGAAAATAAACCCCAAATTATAGATGATCCGAAAATTAACAATTTACTCAAAGAAGTCACTCCCAGTATATCGAAACGCGTCTCTCAAAATATGCGAAAACGAGTTCCTTCCAGAAAGAGAAGGACTTTTTGAACATTTGTTGTAAGTGTTGGCTCAAAAAATGTTGTGTCATGTTAGATTTGCTCTTCCCCATTATTATGAAGATAGTTTTTTTTTTTAAAAAAATATTTGTTGTTTTGTAATAATAAACATACGAATTGTCAATATGGGAACTTCTAAGACACCCCGTACTTTCACACAACTCGTCATTATGATAATTTGGGCTTTTGGTAACTTAAGCCCGTTTAAGAGACTCTGCTTAAATAGAACTGTCATAAATGGAGGTATTGCTACATTTATTAATAATTTCATAATGCAACACAATTTCATTGGGAACGTAAATTTCTTACATCCCATTCAAGAAAATTAGATTAAAAATATTGAAAGATATTGTATAACACATTGTTATACTACGAAACTTCATTATGCTGTATAAAAGCATTCCTATCGATAAAAACAAAATGCAGTTATAATTATTTTTCAGAATAGGAAAAATATTTAAATAATTCATGCAAAATTTTCATCTTCCTTCAACAACATCTTAGAGTCATTTTTACTGTTATAATAAAATTGTATTGTCAGCCACAGATGAAATTGTGAATGATAAAGGTTTGAATCCAAAATCCAAAACTTTTCATCAGCCTCCACTTAACAAAAATCGAATAATAAATTCAAATTTAAATAGGTAACAATAACTTTCTTCTACGTTCCCAAGCCCCTCGAGGTTCAAGAATCACGATTGTTAGTTCCTGTAACATATTTCCCCTCGTTTTTTCATTAAAAAACACGAGAAGGAACTGCGATTATTTGCTTCGAATCTCCTTTTATTAAAACCTTTGCCCTTAGGATAATTGACAGAAAATCTCTTCTCTTGACCCCTCACTGAATTTTTACATACGAGAGAGAGAAACCCACTGTTCCTGATATTTGTTTTTAAATACTTACCCATATGTGACTCAGATGATGATCTACATCCACTAGGGAATGATTACTGATCGTTTGCTACTTTTTTTTATTACATATTTTGTTCTTCCTCCCTCCAGCCATGGTGGGTCACGTGTCTCTCTGCCAAGCGCGCCAACGTTCGCCAAGCTAATGAACACTAGGTTCCTTTTTCAGAGGACACGTGCCGTCTTTTCTTTGACGTGCTTCCGATTTGCATTCAGTTCTTTTTGGCGCGCGCTCAGCAGAGAACCCTAAGTTAAACATCACGTTCCTGAAGGGGCGTGCTTTGGATGTCGGGTGGAAAAAATTAGCGCTACGCCCCCTGAGGTGACTTTTGATGGCTAAATTTCCAGTTTCTTTCTGAATGGAAATAAAACTGAGCACCTTCCCCAAAGGTTTTTTTTCTTTGAATTTTTTTTTATCTCGTGTTCTTTGTAGCTGTATGATAGATTTCTCCCTTTTTTTGAAAAAAAAAATGAGATAAATAGTTTGATTTTTGGGGATCGAAGAAAACTGAAGGGAATCAGAATACCGTAAGAGAATTTTGAAGAACCAAAAGCAATAAATTCGGTTAAGAGAAGAAGAAATTTCTATCAGCTAAATGTTTTGAGCATTTTGTGTGTTATCAGAACTATGAGAAAAAAAATATTTAATCAAACTTTTTTTTCTTCTTGTAAATACTACAGAAAACTAGTTAAAAATGGAACCCATTTTCAAAATTTAAAAAAAAAAAAAAAAAAAAAAAGAGAGAGAGAGAGAGAGAAAACGAATAAGAAAAAACAGAAATTTCAGTCTCATTTACTATTATTGTGTGAGTGTATGTGTTATAAATAATCTTAATAATGTGTTTTTCTCAGCATAAATAAGTCAGAAAAGATACATTTACTTCACACTTTTATAATTGATGTACCTTTTCTTGTAATTAAGTAATTACAAACTCCCCTCCTCTCCCAAGACTATAATGAAAAGATCTAGCACGCTGAAATTTACCCATTATGCATAACATGTCCACTATACGTGTTATATCATTTGTATTCGTTTTTCATGTATTAATATGCGTGTGATATTGTGATATTAAAAGAGAATTAACGCAGTTTCTGTGACTTGTCACCATATTCCCTCTATTTGATCACCATACTCCCATTATCTGATCACCATACTCCCATTATCTATTGATTTTAGTTTATATTCAAGGATGCATATTTGACTTTGTCCATAAGTGTATGGAAATATAAATATACGTATTATATGTATATAAGTACCAAAATAAATATACATATTACATGTTTTCAAATAAATCTTTTCTATAATTAATTATCCGTAGATACTTTTACTTATATTCCCAAATTGCATACCTATATGCAAGGGTCACGAAAATATTTGCTCGAGCGAAAAAGTTCGCTGGCGGATAGAGTTTGAGAAATCCTGTTGCACAGAGTAATATAGAATTCAATCTTCTCTCTTCTAATATTTTATTTTGCCCATTAAGGAGTCTTAGAAGAAAAGAAAGAGAAATGTCAGTAAGACATGACATCAAAATCTTACAATAAAGTCATATATGATTGATTCCCATTTTAATCAGCACCATCATGATCTGAAATACAAGCATGAACATGGGAAAAAAGGCTTTACTATTGCTTATGAAAGATTATGGTAACCCTGATAATCAAGTTATATACATGGTGCATGAGTGGGCTATATATCTAATATCTCCGAGATCCATCTATAGTCGGCAGAACTATAAAAACCAATTTAAAATAATTTTCGATAAAAAGGAAAGAAAACTTTTAAATTTGCAATTATTAAATATGCAAAATAAAACTTTATGTTATAAAATATTATTGATTATTTTACTCTTCTTTTTAATTAATTGTTAATAATATTCTTTAAGGCATAAAATTTATATTTGAAGCAAGAATTTTTTTTTGAAAAAAATAATATGATTTATTAAATTTTACAAATTTATAAATTCCGTTGCTTTGGTTTCATGCCTTTTAATTTCCAGTTTAATTTTAAATTATTGTCTTATTAAATTTTTTTTTATAAAATTTGTTATTTTTATTTCTTTGAATTTTTTTTCAAATGAATTCATGTTCATGAGCATCAAAAATTGTCATTGACTCTGATGCACATACATCAAAAAGTATTACATTTCGAGGAATGAAATTCTGAATCCTTCCAGTTGTAGAAAAGAAGAGTTTCGTAATAAATATTTTAAAAAAAATTTAAAAAATTACCGTAAAAGATGGGATTTTCCATTTGAAAGCTGTTCTACCAAATACAGTTAAATAATTTTCAAATCGGCGTGACTGTTTGTTTTACCATAGCGAGGAGTAGAAATGACTAAAAAAAGGGTAAGTTTAAATTTGTAATCCATTTAGGTGAAATAATGGCCTATACGTACGTTTTTTAAAAAAATTTCCGCAATCATTTTGATGTAAGAAAATTTGTAGATTACAAATTTTTCTTTCGCTGAGAAACAAGATCTTTTATTTAAGTTGTAGATATTTAGAATATTCGATAATTATAGTCAAAATTATGTTTTAAAATTAATAATAATCTGTTATTAATTATACCATCTTATTATTAAATAAGCTGATATCTTTTATTGTATTATTTTCTATTATCTGCTAAAAAAAAATTTCATGTATCAAATATCTCATAATTCCATAAATTTCCCCCTTTCCTTAGTTTTGAGTGAATATGATTTTCTTTCTGGAAGCCGTCACTTCTGTTTTTATTGTTATCAAATGATCTGGACTAATTTACTTTCAGTATTTTGTAGTATAACTCAATAGTTAAGAGAAATAAAATGCTTGGAATTTATTTTATTTATTGCTTACATATAATTTGTTTTCTTAAAATACATGTATAATTATGAATTCTTTGACTTGACAATCGAAATATCTTATTGGCCCTCTTTCCTTTATTATCAAATGTGATTTGGGCCTGTCATTTTATGTAAATTTCAACACGTCATTGTTTAAAAAATAACTGCTTCTTTATTAGTTTTTATGATCTCGTTACTTTTAATTCTTTTTAAAAATTTATTTTATCATACTATATAAGATGCATGGTAAATTCTCCGTTCTACTCCGTATTTTCAAATTTATATTTATCAATACATTAAAACCTTTGAAATATTTTTCTAGATTTAAATGATATTTACAAAGTTTCAAATAATTTTGAAGTGAAATCATGCATTATTATTGAATTTGAAAGTGAAAAAGGTATCATAAGTCCTAACTGAGAAATTTGATTAGTTATATACATTTAAGCATTGCTCTCATTTATCTCAAACAGAATTTACCATAAAGTAATTAAAGCAGAAGGATTTACCTAAGACCGCTTTTTCATTAAATGTTATCGCTGCAGTAGCATTGCATTCACGAACCCATGAATTTAATGGAACAATTCCGGCCGCGAACTCGCGAGTATGAATGACAACTCAGCTGCTGCGGTGGCTCATTAAAAATTGCAATTAATATTAAAATGCCATAAACATTGAGTATAGTCTGTTTAAAGAAAGCGCAGCACAGAAAACAAATTTAACATATATGTGTTTCCCGTTAATCGTAACCACAAGCATACGATTCAAATATTTCTTTAACACTGCTCAAGATACAATCCTCGCTCTATACAGGAAAGATAATGTCAGTTTCTGATAACTGTGATGCTCAATTTAATCCTCGACCTTTTCAAATCACTTTTTTAAATCCTCGCACCTGCTTTATTTCCGAGCGGAATGATACCCTTTATCCAAGTCCTCTAAATCCCTTTCACAGTGAATAGGAAAATATATTCAACATCATCTTCCCCTACACTCGGGAGCTTAATGGGGAAAATCTGCTCGAATAATCCCTCTCTAATTGTAGATCCTCCGTGAATGTTTGGAGGGGGAGTTAGAAGTGGGTATTGTAGTGTAATTCCTTCCGGAAATAGACGGGGAAAATGGGTATGAATGGGAATGAAAAGTAGAATAAAAATAAAGTTTTGTCACCTAATCTGTTTATTATAAAAAGAAATATGTGTATATGCTTTTATAAATTGGAATCGGCCTTATACTTTTGATTCTATGTGTATTTGAGAATATAATTCCTTCGATCTGAATGTAAATTGAGTGTGTTACTGCAGTTTTTAAACGCTGAAAATGAATTCAGTGATCCATATCGTGAAATTTTTTTTACTTAAAAGCAATATGAAAGAAAAAATAGAATTTATCTTTTTATCACACATGCAGAACATCAAATATATTTTATCACTGTATCTATGCCTCCTATGAGGTGTAATTTGACAAAAAAAAATGCAAATATGATAAGGGAATCTGTTTTGAATAAGTTTTATTTTGTATTGCAATTAATAGTAAGAATACCGTTCAAAAGAAACAATAAAATCTGTGCAGTTGTTATTTCATTTTAATATGACTTTTTTAATAAATATTCTGAATCACTGATTCATTGAAGAATTGATTGATTCCTTTTTTAATTATAAATAAAAGTTTGAAGAAATGATATTTTTTTCGCTTTCATATGAATAGTAAAACGATATACAAGTTTCAGTACTCCTTTAATATTTAAGTATTGAATCGTCTCTCATTTTCAAAAGAAATCAAACCACTGTGATCAGTTATAAAGAAAAGTTTACAAATGATGCGGATAAAAAATACTGTTGTATAGAAGGTATAGATTTTGGATATATTTTTGTAGCACTTATAAAAAAAACTTAAATGCATTTAAAAATTTAGGAATTTAATGAGTTCTTTATAAATTTAAATAACCTCTTTGGTTTATTTTTATATTCAATATCAGATGTACAACTGGTGTTTGGTCTTTATTCCTGCTGTAAATAGCACAAAATGTTGACAGTTAATGCTTGCTATGAACAAAAATGCTGAATTCTGTCCGAAAAATGTAAAGGTACATGGGCGGAATAAAACTAACGAATTTATCTTTAGAATCGTAATAGGCAAAAATAACTAATTTGGTTTCTAATTTATTATGTGTTGTTGAATATTTTTATTGTTTGCTTGTAGAGTTTTTAAAGTTATAGAACTGGAATCAAAATGAAACATTTTATAAAATTGATTTGGAAAGTAGAATGTTACTCTGTCATTCGTTTGATGATCCTTTATAATGATATAACTATTCAAATTCGTTACTTAACATATTAAAATGCATTTATTATCACAATTTGCCCAAATTTTATTATTTCTGTCATCTGTTAGTTTAACTATTAGTTATATCAATAATCGTCAAATATACTTTTGAGCTAACCATCCTAGTTGTTTGTTACATTGCAATGCATCAAGAATAGTGGCAAACACACCTCTACAGAAACACGCGAAAGTTGTGACGTTGGGCTATTTGAAGTTTTCTCTTCACTAACCTTAGGGACTTTTAATTAAGATTGATTGCTTTATCTAAATAACCTTTGCCCAACCAAAAATGAAACGTGAAAATTCAAATCACAAGCAGGTAGAAATAAAGTGAAGTAAGGGAGATAGGAAAAATATAAACTCGGCTTGAGAGTCACGATAGGGGTCGATTAGTTCTAGCATTTGGCAATTATTCCGGAGTCGAAGTCGGAGCCGAGAATTATTAAAAGTTATAGGCTGCTTAGTGAAAGTTAGAAGTCAAGACAGCCTCAACTTGACATTAGTGGTAAGAGTCTGTTAATTTGTTAGTGGTAGATCAAGTTAATATAATTAGGGCGTTATCTAAAGGAGAGCCTGTTATATTTGTCGTTATACTAGCAATTTGTCAATAAACTTAAGTGTTGAAACCTGTGTGACGTCTAATTGAACGCTTTATTGACTTTTAGCGTTAGTACTTTGAGTTTAGTTATGGCACAAGAGGCGAACAGGAAAAGTCTGATGTCACAAAGTTGCAAGAAAAACTTTCCTCGCATAAAAGAATTTTATGCAGATGCATAAAAGAAATATATTTGTAGATTGTATATGATGAGGAAAACTTACCAACAGTTAACAATGTCGCTTGTTGATAAAATGAAATGTGAAGTCTTTTCTTTGTTGATTGTAGAACAAAACAAAACGTGATTCATTCTTCGTGAATATATCCCTTATTACTGAAAGCAATAATCTTATATGAAAAGGAGGTGGTTTGTTGTATGCTTGTTCACTGAGTGAATTTCATGTTTACTTTCGCCAGTTAAGAACTAAATTTTCCAAAAAAAAAAAAAAAGAGTATGTGTTCAGTCGTTATGACAAGTGCCGCTCCAACTATATATATGTATAGCATGAGAGAGTTGTAAGTACGAAGGGGAAAAAAAGATGTAGATAATATAACGTCCATATTGTGGGCTAGGCCTAAGTATTTTTCAAAACTGAAGGAAAATAAAACTCTGCACTCTCCCAATTTGAATGAGTTATTTCTTTATTATGTAATCGAGAAATTATTCGAGATTAAAACTTTTATTCTACAAAAGAACACTGAATAATATCATAACAATGAAAAATTTCTCTTTACCTACATATTGTTGAAAATAACTTTCATTTATATGTAATCAGAAAAATAAGAAATGACTTGATTATGTAATCAGATTATTCAGAATTTTAAGACAAATGAGAAAGTGTCACTTTTTGTCTCGAACATTTCAAACCATTACTTCTTAATTCGACTCCCTTCTTGGCATACTTTGAGGCCAAACTTTCTTCTTCTTTCATATACAATTTTATGTTACTCGTTGAAAAATAATAATACTATTTATAAAGGTGTTCTTAATACATTTATATAATAAGCAAACACTCTTTCATTTATCATGGTTTGACTCGAAAGGCTTAAACATTCTGAGCATGTGGGTCGTGTACTTCATTTCAATAGGTTTTCATTTATTTTCAACTAAAGACTTGAAAATATAGAATTTCCCCTATAAGACTACTGTAGGAAATATCAGAATTGTACCATCATTGGTTGTCTGTGATAGTAATCTAAAGCATTCTCAATCCTTTGGCATAATAGTACTTGTGTTCATGTGGATTTAACATTGCCATATAATGTAACATAATAAGTGTTTTTTCTTTCTTTTGAAATTTTAATGGAAGTATTGCTTTAGTAAAGGTATAAAAAACTATTATTAATGTTATTCAAGTATTTCTGCTAGTCTTACATTAAAATAACAAGATTTTCTTTTTTCATAAATGAAAAAGAAATATGATATACTTTGTTAATTTCTTTACACGTGTTGAGTTTTATCAGTAGATGTTTTTTAAATTATTAGGAGAATTTTTAACACATTCATTTTGGTAGAAACTTTTTATGAATATGATGTACTTAATCATCGTACTTAACTATGTAGAGCAATTTGGTCAAACATTTTCAGGTTTTCTTTTTGCTTTATGATGACTGCTATTTACTATCAATAAGAACTTTAACATTAATTCCCAGAAAATTGAAGGTTATAATTTTTTATTTTTTTCCCAAATGCTCTGAAAATGTGTAATTTGAAAAAAAAAAAAAATTCTTTCTACGAAAGATATATCCCTCCTCTTTACTGTAAATGTTTTGATAGTTTTTCTTTAGAGAATTCATATAGCTCTTTCTCTATTTCCAATTTTTTTTTCCCGAAGGATAGCCAACAATCACTACAACCATTTCCATCAGTAATGAGAGGATTTGAATGTTAAAAAAAGTTTCCTTTTATGTATCGATCCTCGGGATTAAACATCGACACGTGATCGAATCGGGGTGGATAACTTTAGCAAGGGTTGCTAAGTTCGAAATGCGTAGCAAGTTAATATAAATCTGGACTAAGACGAGTTTATTGCATTTTCTACCCTATCGCTCAGATCGAGAACGCCAGGACTTTCTGGGATTAAATACTGGCACGTGTCTCTAGGCAGCGGGGTACCAAAAGAAAAAAAAATGTAGTATTCACATCAAGAAATAATTACATGTGCTGCTCAAAATTTTTGTATGAGGACATGAAAGGAAATGAAGTATTTGCTTTTGCTTTGAATATTTGTGCTATGAAATTTTTTTATTGATTTAGATATACAAAAAAGCAATGTTTAAAAATGTCATACAAGGGAAAATAAGTATTTATCACATACTTGCTATCAGTTTAATTTGGAGAAAGAAAAGTGTTCCCGTTATAAAAAGGAAACTCAACCGTCTGTCAATAAGTTATGATTAGTAAAATGTTTTGTTTCTTCAGCAACTTGAAGTGTGCTTTAGCTATAATAGCGATGGATTGTTTGTATTTCAATTTGTATTATACATTAAGACAAGCATTCAGGTACAATATATTTCTTAGTATGCAATTTCACCCCCCTTCCCATAGAGAAGAATAAACAATAATTATTTAATTTTGTGGATTTTTTTAACAGAAGAGTGTTATATAAATATACAAAAAAAAAGAGAAAAGGAATTAAATTTAAACATATAACATCAATATGCAATACAAATGCAATATAAAATAAATGAGATACAATTTTTATAAATTAAGTGAAAAATATATAAAAGTAAGTTCTTCTATACACTGAAATAAGTTAAAGAATATTTTTAATTAAAGATTACTTCTTATTTATTTTCAAAATATTGATAAAACTTTAACATTAAATTGATATTGTAATTCTGTACATTATAACTACTATTCAGGTCATACATTTGTAAAGAAGTTTTTATTTGGAAGTGGAAAAAAAAATATCACGTATTTTAAATAATTAGATGAACCATTTTAATTTTATTACTTAAATGAATCTTCTTTATTTTTTATTCCATATCATTTGAGTATAAAATACATCATATAAAAAACTAAATGATAAACGTAATATATATGATACCATGCTTTTGCATAAATTCAGAACAAATAAAATAGGTAAAACATAATTTTTTTTACAGGCTTTTTTAGGATGTATGAATAATTGCATATAACTCTAATACAGATAATAGTAGAATATGATAAGAATATAGATAATGAATTAACTTTTATGTATCCACCCGATAAATTAAAAATCACTTAAATAATTTAATTTTCAAAATATTACCTTTCATCTTTTAAAATATAATTTTTGGAAATATATTGGGCTCGTACTTATACATTCTGAAATGTTCATTTTTTTATTCACTCATATGATCGAAAAATATCAATAAAAACTTCTAATTTGCTCTTGACCTTCTTCAAAATATGTCATAACTCGATGGCATCGCGACCTCTGGGATGCAATAAAGTTCCCCATCAACTCAGAGGTAAAAAGACTCCCACGGCATTCCTCCTCCCACATTTTGAGAGCAGAACAGAGAAATTACGTCGTCTTTTTCTAATATGGTACAAGTTCCATTTATAAGACTTTTACACATGAAGCACCTCCTATGTAAGTTGGAGCAGGGATTGAGATGAAGAGGTCGCCTCGATTGACAGTTTACTGACAACAGTGACATTCCCTGCCATGTTGAGAGTACTCCATATTTCCCCGCTTTTCAGATATGGGTCGTGCTGTATAACTTTTCTATGGTTCAGCGAGGTGCTTTTTTTAACTCGCCAAATTTGGCGATTCTTTCATCTATTTTCTTCATAATTTTCAGTATCAGGTATATTATAAATTTTAACAATCCTTTCCTAATTAATATTCAGTATTGCTTAGAATCTGAATTCGAACGAGACTTCTTTACATTTCAGCCAAACCTGTTTCTTATATATTAGATAGAAATCTTACAGCCCTCATGTATATGATTCAAATTATATTTCTCCCCTTAAATCTTGGAAAAAGAAAAAGGATCAATAAAAATTCCTTTTTCTATCGATTAGGATGTAAACTATGATTTTATTCATCAGAATCTTGCTAATTTGCTCAGGAAGGAAGATTCGTTCAGATATCTTACAATATTTTAATTACATTTGACCTTTTTTGTGTGTAATAAAAGTAAATTTTCATCGCAGAAGTAATTAATATTTTCTAAAGTTTTATTGAACATTTGCTTGAATTTTCAGTTCCACTGATTTGTACAAAACAGCTTTTCTGCTATAAAAAATGTTTAAAATTTACATTTCAATTCTATCAGTGAATTTGATTTTATTGTGACAAAAACAAATGTTACGTAACTAAGGAGAGTTTCTTAAATTTGAGCTACGTAAGAGTTTTTTTTTATGTTTTGCATTATTCAGGATAAAATATAAAATAATATATAATGTTTATTATTATAGATAGTGTTTTGTGTGCTCTGTTAGTATACATGTAAATAATGAGTAACGCAGACGTCTCTCACAGCGTATTGAAAATAATATGCTATCAGCAGTAAAAAAATATTTCACTGTATAACACCTGCTTGAATGAATTTAAAATGAACCATATAGCAGCTGTATTTATTTAATTTATGAGATACACCCATTCCTTGATTTGCACGGTTAGATACGTTCTTCAAAAATCGTACAAACTGAAACCGCGAGATAGAAAATTCGTAGAAAATAGTAAGACATGTTCAATTAAACTTTAAACCATACAGATCGATCAAAAAACATAAAAAAAAATGTTGAACATATGTTTATTATAACCATGTAAAATGAATTAAGGTTTATTTGAAAAAAGGAGAATGGCTTATTAGTTTTTTAGAGACATTAATGTTCATTTTTGTTCTATTTATTTTCGAAAATGAAAAGCTTAAACTCGCATTAACAATATTCTGTACAAAAAAAAAAAAAAAAAAAAACCCAACAATGCTCCTTATAAATAAAAACATCATTCTACTCGTATACAAATAAAAACAGTGAAGAATTCATTCATAAATAATTCACACAATTACAACATAAAAATAAAAATCCTAGAATTCTTTCTTCTTTAGTGATATGCAAATGCTACATTAATGTGATACTTATTTAATTGATAAAAGGTATGATGCAAAACAATCAAAATACGTCCCCCTCTTTCTTTTTTCTTTTTTTTTCCATAAAAAGTGAAACCATATAAATTAAGTCCCGTGTAAAAAGAAGGATAGATGTATTTTACTAGGCAAGAACGAAATATTTAAAACAATTATTTATTTATTTAACTTTACATATATAAGAATAAGAAAAACAAAAAATAGCTTTATAAATGTTAAAAGTTTAACCTAATTAGGTGTCCCAAATTGAGAATAAATTTTTCTGATGTATTGGATGATAAACAGCCAAAAGTGGAGTAAAAATCTGTATGGCGTAAAAAAGGGAAAAAAGAAAGAGTCCGAAACTACTGGTGGGGTAAAGTTTGTAAGTGCACTTAACCCCACTTTCAATTCTCTTCAATGCCTCGCAATGCCTCATAATACTCAGAAGCTATCTGTCGGAAATTTTGCTCTTCAGAGGCATTGTCTACGGGAGTAGCCATTTTTCGTTGACAAATATATTAGATATAGAAAAACATACTATTCCTCTTTTTTTCCTTCTCTTTTTTAATATTCTTTCTATAGGAGTTTTGTAAAGACTTTGTATTCTGACGTCATGGGTAAGCACCAGCGTTTACCGAAAACTGAAAATATGAAGAATGGGAGTTGTGTACATGCGTACGGCGAAAAAGAAGAGTGGAGGAAATTGATGTCAATATTGAAATATCATTGTCCGATTTTTTAAGGTACTTTCCCCAAACGGAAAACTTCTTAATGGATTTTCTTTGTGAAAATTCCTTTGTTCCCATTTTTTTTAATAGCAAATCAAAAATGAAAGTTTTTAAGTTGCTTATAAAAAAAAACGTGACGTCTTTTATTTTTAGATGTTACATTTATTGCTTGCAAAAATACAATTTAAAAGAGTCAGTGAGACAAAATTTAGAAAAATAGCTGTTTTGCTTGGAAGATATTAGTTTTCATTAATACATGTTTGAAAATATTTGTAAATTCAACTCTTATTTAAATATTAATTTTTTTTTGTAATTGTTGTTTATTACTTTCCAAAAAGAAATTTTGCCGAACGGAAGTAAAAACTTATTTATGAAGTGAAATTCTTCTCAATTTTTGAAAGCAAAATTACAAGATAAAAATTAAAATCAATAGGACGTAACGAAACGACTTATGAAATGATATTTTTTTGAAAATTAATACATAAATACTTGCCTTAATCAATATTTTTTAAACTTTTAAAATACATAAAAAGTACATGCATTTTGATATTAACTCACTTTTGTAAGATTTTTTTTTCTTTCTTTCCCATTTCTGTAAATTGACTTTGTACAATTTCGGAATGTGTTGCAAATTTCCTAGACCATTTAACAGGTATGTTATGAAGAAAATGTTAAGTTAAGTTATAAATTTAAATCTATATAAATATAAATAAAAGTAAAATGTAAGAGAAAAAATCAACATATCCTAAAATTTAATTTGTTTAATTCACTGTGTTACCTTCGTGCTGTGAAACGCAATGAATTAACCAGATAATAATTTTCTACTTCGTATCCAATGAAGGTCGGAAATTATTTTGGTGTATCTTAATTTTTATATACCTAATATTTTATAATTTTTTGTAGGTAATTATGTGACATTTTAATTTTCTGAAATCTATTTAATATCTGGGTTTTTAAAGGAAGTTTCCCATCTTTCAATTTGAGCTTTAGCTACGCATTTGTATTCAATAACATATATAAGAATGAGTGATATATATCTAATGTATATCAGTGGTTTTTATATATAAGTAAAAAAAAAAAATTCAAAACATAAATGTCTATCTTAAATTAAAAAGGGGGGGGGAAGAGTTGAAAAACTTATCAATTTTAAATCTGCTTTATTAATTTTTGGCAAATGTCAAAGAATCTGAGAACTTAAAATTACGGAATGATGGTAAAATATAATAAAATGATAAAGATGGATAAAGATATACTTTTATTACTGCTTATCAAGATAATTATAAGCTTTCACATTCAGAAAAAAGGAATTTGGAGATTTTTAAACTATTTTCACAATTCAGTTTCATTTCAGAGAAGAATGCGGAATGTAAGCCTTCAGAAGTTGGCAAAGTTTCTGAATAGTATACGCAAATTGTTATACAGCTAAGAAATCGAAAAAAAAATTATGAAAAGAAAAATAAAAGTAACTTTACTTATATTTTGATAATATGTAAAGGAAATAGTTCAATTTACATAAAATATCTGACTTTTGAGAAAAGAAAATTTCCATATATTTCACATTTCAAATATTAAAGAAAATGCTTATAAAGTATTTCATCAGGCACATTGCGTTATCAAAGTTATTGATAACTCTACTAAGCTACCATATGTGTTACATAAAATTAAAATCGATGGTACAAAAATAAAGGAAACGAAGTTTGAGTTTTGTAAAATGTAATACAAAAGTAATAGATACCTTTAAAATATTCTAATTCACTTTCAATTATTCAGTTTTATGATTAAGACAAAAAAAAACTGACTATTTTATCAATAATAATTATATGAAAATAAATAGATACAGTAGACTCTTATAAGCTATTTATAAAATAGCTCTGAATAAGAATTTTACTAAACGTATCGTCAACCATCATTTCCAAAAACAATGAATTAACTTTCATCCCTGAATCTTACGTTATTCTAGAAATATGGAGGTTTAGAAAATTGTAGCTATATGATCATTATAATTTATTTCACGGAATACTCTTTGAATTATCTATTCACAAACACGTTTCCCTATTGCTGTAAAAGTAGACAAAGAAATTTTTACAGTGCCCACATTAGAAGATTTTCTTACATATCGAATGATGTATCTCTAATGATCACTGAAATAAAAAAATATTTTCTCTTCCTCTTACAAGTTTATTTGGAATTTGCCCAAATTTTATCTACATCTGGATAATTTTTTTACTCATCTGTGACTACGTTGACTTTTTTCTTTGCAATATCAAGCAGAAATTTCCCTATCTCGCACATTAGAAAGCCAATTTTTAGAATTTCAATATAAGTTTGAGTTTTAGAGCTCATTTTCACAACTAAAATATTTTTTCACTTGGAAATCATATATTAGTACCTTAAAGAAACAAAAGTATTATATTGAATTATTACAACAACAATAATAGTAATAGTAATGGTAGCAAAATCACAATTTTTGTAGTGTTTATACAAAATTTTATGACCCTGAAATGTAGTGATTGACGTAAAATTTTCTTAATTTAAATATCCTCAATTCTTCATTTTTGGTTTTTAATCTAAAATATTTTGTAACGTGCATTTTATTGTTCCTCTTAGTATGAAACATAAATGAATGTTTAATAATATTGCTATAGACCTTTCAAAAATAAAGTGAGATATGTATACTCAATTTTTGGAGCCATGCACACACATTATATAGAAAATAAATAAAATTTTAAAAATCGTAATGTCTGTTGAATTTGTGGCTCTTTGATTTAAAAAAAATATTATATCGAACAGAGTTTTAAGAAACATCAATCTGAAATAATAATAATAAAATAAAAAGGAGCAAAACAAATTGTGAAAAAATTAAAAAATGAGTCGAAAAACAATAAAAAATATTTTAAAATTATCTACAAACCAGTCAAATCTTGAAACAGATGGAATAAGATTAATGAAAAAGAACGGAAAATAAATAAAATAATTCTTAGTTTTACGAAGCCAACTGATACGTTATCATTTCCCTTCGTCTGTAATTTAAAAAGAACTCTGCAAGTATGAATATTCCGGATAATTTTTGCCCTGAATGATCGACTATCGCTTATTATAGTGTAATTATTAGTAACTTTTATCGTTTATATTACTTTTAATTCCCCATTTGTTACAGAACAAGAACGCCGCAAGCGAAATTCGTGTTCCGTCAGAACAAGATCATAAAAAAAAATGGCGGCTTTCCGAATAAATCGTGACGTTTGGAATTTCTTTTTGAAATTGGAAGCACGTACACCTGCGGGTGCCTGTCCATTGTGTGGATTCACCCCAGGTTGATAATTGCTAGCACCTGTTGATTATAGAGGAGGGTCGAAGGCTACAGTGTTACACGGTTGAGAGGTGCAAGGTGTATGTTCGATTGTTCTTCTGAATTGTTACACTAGACGAAAAATAAAATAAAAATGGCGCTGAGATGTAACTTGATTCGCTTATCGTTTGGTGCATCTGACGTGTAGAGGAAATTCGCAGACTGCTAATTGAAGCATATTACCGATGTGGATGGATTAGAGTGGTTAGAATTTGGGTGTATTTGAGATACTAATTTGGTGTTCTCCAGATGAAATGATAACTGAACGGATGTAAACTGGGTACTACCACATGCCTGGGGCATGATGAGAGAGATCGCTACTTTACAATAAAAAATACAGAAAGTAAGATTTGATGAGTTGTTTTTTTATAATTTCGAAATACTTCACGAAAAAAATTACGCAAGTACCATTATTCTGTAGAAAATTAAAATTGATCCTTGCGTTATTAAACTTTTTAAAAATCTATACTGGCTTTCTTTAGATCACTGTAAATTTATTTTAGATAAGTTATTTACAAAATATGCTACTTAAGAGAAATAATTTCCGTACATGTCTAGTTTGTTTCATATCCACCGGATCCCAAGAGACCCAATAAATTTTTTGTCGCAAGAAATTTGATTTTGTCTTAAAATGAATTTTATGTTTACTAAACAAACATTTGCTTGATGAGAATATATACCATGTAATAATGATTTCGATTTGCATCGTAAATACATCACGCAGTTCTTGAATATTGCCTTAATATTCATTTTATTTATCACAAAGATAATGGAGGCTTGTGTATGACGAAAAGCTAACAGAGTATCTTATTGTTCGTTACTCTAAAAAATACGAGTATATTCCAGTGAATTGATTACATTTCATAATTGATCGCATAAGTTTCAATTATCATCAATATTACAGAATGAATTTTCTTGAACAATATTTAATTCCCTCATGTATTGAGGAACCTAATAATTTGTATGTATAATATTATTTTTATTACATTCTTAAAGAACAATGTCTAATTAATATTCTGTACAAATATATTTCTGTAGATATTTATTTGAGAAAAAGCATATTTTACCTACTACTATAATAAGTAAGTAATGTAAAATTTTTGAGTATTTACTCATAATTTAGGGATTTTGAAGAAAACTTAAGTAGCTTCGAATACTTACAGCAAAATTGTTAATGTATAATCAAATATTACATAGAATTTCAATAAATAAATATATTAGTAAATAAATAAACAAGTAAATGAACTGAGTAAGATAAAATGCATTATACATGTAAAGTTTTTCAAAAAATATCTTACTTTTAAAAATAACATTAAAACATGATCTTCTAACTCAGACTTCCGCCGACCAGTCATTTAGAATTCATGGCCGCTTAAAGATTCTACTTTCTCTTCAAATTCATATTATCAAATCTATTTGACAACGGAAAATTGCTTCAGTCAAAATGAAGAAAAAGAAAGAAAAGAAAAGAAAATTTCTGTAGAATTACAATTTTTTTTTTTTTCACAATTTCTGAATAACGTTTTGAAATTAGAGAATTTACAACAGGAATAATCAAAATAGGTAGTAAACATTTTCCAAAATTGGTGGGAAAATGCAATTTTACAGAATAATTTTCCGCATTTTCATTCTTTTTACTTTTTTGTATACATTTTATTACATTCAAGCAAATTCAATACTTTAGATATGAGGGAAAAAATAGATGTTCTTTAAAAAAAAGATATTAAATTTGCGAATTTAAAATCGATGGTACAACAAACAGTTAATTGCATAGTTTTTCTGAGGAATACTAATATTATTACAGCAGATTGTTTGATTATTCAATTTGTATTTTAAAACCTCCTCGTTAAATCTTTCCAGTAAAAATAAATTTTTTTAGCAATAAATAACAAATATTTCTTACCTTTGAACAAGAACGTTTGATTAGTTGTGAAACAAGTTAGAGAATATTCCATTATCTAGAGTAAAACTTATTTTCTTTTTAATACTGATAAATAGAATTACACTGCATTATGATTATGCCATTTAACTTAAATAGCAAAAAATTACAATGAAATTAAATAAATTTTAAGAGTAAAATATAAAAACTAACATGCGAATATTATTCTAAACCGCAGTCTAAAATACAAATTAAAAGTAGATACTTCTTTCGTATTCAAAGTTAAAGTTATTTTTTCAATTCTTTTTCTACTACCGAGGATTGATAATTAGTTTGCTAAGAATTTTGTATTGTAAAAAATACATCAATAATTCTCAATGGCACATTTATAATGCCTTTCGATACATTGACAATTTTTGTAGGAAGTTAATTAAGACTTTAAGTTATAAAAAACTTTTTATATAATTATAGAGAAGAAAACGAACTAGAACGAGTGATAACATTTAAGAAATTATTATCGTTTGTTAAATATTTTCATTTAAGATACATGTGACAACTAGGCTAAGCAAATATTTATTAAACGCATGACTTGAGGGAAAAAAATTCGAAAAACAAATAATTATTTGCTAATAAGTTATAATCAAGAATGAATAAAAATCACGCGGAAATATATTTTGATCAATTTTAATTTTTAGAATAGCAATAAGTTATTTTTATTGAATATAGAATTATAAATAATAATAAAATGCTAGAATTGCTTTAGAGTAATCACATTCTGAATTTGAAATCTGTTTAATGTTCTTATGCTGATGATGATACTAAAATCCCATATTTGTATTTTTTTATTAATCTTTTTGAAAAAATAACAATCAAATTTTTTTTAATATTCTTACCCTTAAATAGTTGTTAATTTATATCGTAAAAGTATGACATAGTAAGCAAAACCTAAGGGGATTTACTTAATAAGACTTTTAATTCATGTGATATTGCGGTTAAATTATTTTACTCTTACACACCATATTTAATTTACATGGTAACTTAGGTATTACAGAAATAAATGCAAAATTAGCAAAGAAAAATACAAATCATGAAATTTTTATTTTGTATGTTTAGTTCTGATTTTAATATATTTTTTGAGACTTTTTATTAATATTCTTCTGATGACCAGTCCGTTTAATAGTGAAACGATTTTTTATAATATTACGCTTGCACAAGGAACATTTTTAAGATGAATTATAACAAACTTTGAAGGATATAAATGAAATTAATATCATGAAAATTTAAAAAAATTTAGAGCAATTTGTTGATATAATTTTTTAGTTTGTATGTAAGCAGAAATATAAAATGCCAACAGTAGGATCATGTAATACAGAATTTTAAAACAACTTTGAGGATGGCATTTCCCCCCATGATTATCGCAACAATTCGTTTAAACATGGCTACCTTTAGAGCATGCTCAAAAGTGAAAACTCGTTCAGTAGTTTTAATACATTTGGAATTCTTTTATTTCTGTAATTAATATTTCCACTATTTTGAAAAATTTCTAAATGATATTAAATTTGTAGATGCGCGAATATATTCTGTGCTTATCCGTTACTTTGAAGTCAGGAAATTTCCTTCTCTCTATGATTCTAAAATACTGAAAGCTTTCCAAATACAAAATAAGAAAATGAACTACTTCGCTACGCTTCCAATACTTTCAAACCAAAATATTTGAAATGCCATCCTTCCAAACCAGATTATCTACTTTCTTAACACCTCACGAACATATCCAACATCCTTCAATAAAAGGTGTCCACTCGGATAAGCAACCTCAACATGGCCACTCATCCGTCAAGATGGCTTCCTTGTTTGCAAATACGTGCATAATTCAGCCAAATATTTTCTCGGCTCAGGCGTTGAAGGGTCTACATAAAAGCGGATCGCTTTTGTTCGTTTCGAACAAAGGAGCGTGAAGAGATGTTGACGGAGAACTGTCAACTATCCCCTCCTGTTTGCGTTCTGACTTTTAGCTCTTTCCTAGGCATGGTATGGAGGTTATGCCAATATCGGGTTATAATCTTCTTGCAAAATCTGGTCAGTGTATTTCGGATGATAAAGTAAGGGGATCATTTTAATGCTTGACTTTTGAGTGCGTTTGAATACAGGTTGAATGGCAATCAAACAGGTGAAGAGGCTTATGCCCTAAAACTAACAAGGAAAAATGACATTAGTAAGTTGATATGATATTCTGAAGAAGCAGGTGGGGAATGAGAAATGATATAGAAATTTTGCAACAAAAATTATGCACGGTTGAATTAAAAGCAGAGGGAGTCAGTAAGTGGAAATATAAATAGTAAAGTACATTTAGAATGGGATCTTTTGAACATATTTTCCTCATGTGGGGATTTCACACTGTGTATATATATATATATATATATATATATATATATATCAATTAACTTGAAATTATTACTACAACTTTTTTGTAATTTGATTCTTTTTATTCAATTTATATTCATAACAATATAAAAAAAACATCCGCAAAAAAGAAGAGCAATTAAATATTTAGAGTACAAAAATTAGAAATTAATAATAGTAAAATAACTATTGCGTATTTTTAAATAGTTAGAAGATTTTGAACTTTACGGGATAGTGAATTTATAGAATACAAATACGAGAACAACATAACAATAACGTATGCTGAGATACCTCAGCAAATTATTTTATTTATTATTATTATTTTTGAAATTTGCTTAAACATCAACTAAATTTTTTGTCATAAGTATTTCAAGCAATATTTATAAAATACGATTTAATTAATTTAATTTAAATAATAGTCACGGATTAGCTAATTACATTTACTGTTTATCGAGTGAGAAAAGAATTTAAGACAATATTTGAAATCGATATTTAAATCAGTATCATTGGAAAATTTGAGTTTAGTGAACATGAAGAAAATTAAACAGTTAAACTTATTAGAAGAAAAACAATAGTAGAAAAAGAATCCATAATTAGAGTATTAAAAATCTTTAAAATAAGTAATCATGTTGAAAAAAAAATGAAAATATGAACAAAATTACGAAAAGGTGAAGGGAGTGTTTTCTGGATCGAGGGAGAAAGAATTATTCAAATTGAGATTAAAATCGGAGAAAGATTATTTTCAAATATGGGATAGTTATTGAGATTTTACATTAACTATTTTCTTTCTCAGAACTAGTATTACATTATTTAGGATTATTTTATCAAAGCAAAAAAATCTTCATTCCACGAGGGAAAAAAAGGAATCTACGAAAGCAAATACAAAGTTCAATGACAGCAATAATGAAAAAAAATTCTTAATAAAGCTCTGTTAATAGTGCTACACTTTTTAATTTACCTCAAAAGTTCAATTTTCAGTGATGCTGCTTCGGCCCTTCTCGTGCCACTTGTAACTTTCTCATTTTGCCATGAGGTGGCAAATTTGAATAACCAGTCTCTGTATGCGTAGATAAGCAAATTTTGAGTACTCTGCTTGCACAACTGTGGTACTGGTATTTATACTCGAGCAACTATCAGAAAACAGTAGAAGAAAGAAAGTTTTTGTCTTCCTGTACTTCACCAACTATACATCTTGACATTCCTCCTGGACCACTCCAAATTTCCAGTTCTCCATTGACGTCAGGGACCGACTGAGTTCATCCTGTATGAGTAGAAGACAACTCGTACTTGTAGATGTGATTACTCGACAGTTATTCTATGTCACTGTGTTCTGCACTATTTTGATATCTTTCTGTACGAGCTGCATCTCTTCAACTATCCATTAGCTATTATTTTTGTAAATATTCAAACTAACTTCATGTCTGATTTTCGTTCCATTTGGACGAGTTATATTCTCATACACAATATTATATTTAACATAATAAATAAATGGGAAAATTTTTAAAATATTAAATCGTCTTGGAACATTCGCAACTACTGATATGATCATTGCAACTACTGGTATATGCTTCCGCACCTTATAACCCTTTCAAAGCGTAAGAATCGTACACATGTCTTGCGTTTGAAAACAAAGTAAGGCTTTATTGGTGTAGGGAACCATATTCGGTCAAGATGCACCAAACACTCATGGATATACAAAAAATATATATCTGTGAGGGAGACAAAACTTTGTAAATACAAGAAAGGAAGGGAAAAAAATGGTGAATATTTGGAATGACAAGGAGAAGAGTCAAAAGTAGCGAAAGATTATAAGGAGATCTCGTAGACATGTAATCCCTGTTTACCAAAGACAGCGGAAAAAAGGAAATATCACCAGGGAGCTTTGGCATCCGAATTCCAATACTTACTTTAAAGAATGCCAGTCTTGGCTTGGGAAACAAAATAAGAAAAGAAATCTTACGTTTTGAATGGGGAATTCCAAGTTCTCTTTGTCTATGGATCATCAATCAGTTTCGTCGTCAGACAATGACTGTTCGTAAGTAGTTTTGAAGGTTTCAGAGTGATTTAATTCCAAAATTGAAAGTATCAGATTGATCATAAATACCATTACTGTTTTTTCCCCCTCTAAAATGAACAATCTAGATATTACGAATTTTTCGGATGCTTAAGGTTTTTTACTCATGATCCAAAAAACTTGAAAAATTTTTCTCATCATGGAAATAAATGGTAAGCTTCAAGTAACTTCCAAAGGGAATATTAAAAAAATATTTGTGAAACACCACACTAAGAAATAACTTCATCAACATTTACAAAAATGTAATAGAAAAAGTATATTCAAGATGTATTAACTCTTAAAGTTCGGAAAGCTCCGTTGCGGAGACATGTATTAATGCTATAAGAATCGAAGGCTCCATTGCGGAGACGTCTGTTACTCTTACAAACATGTGGAGATAAATGAATCGTTTTTATAACGTAAAATAGGCACGAGCGTAAGTTTGCTGCCCTCGTGGTACGAGTAAAACGCCATTGATTGATTCGAAAAGTCACCAAACGACCATTAAGTGGTTGATGATTTGTGTTGTTATGAGTTTATACTCGTATTCTGTACAAAGAAGTATGTGAAGAAAAACACGAAACACATTTAAATCATTTCAAATTAGTAAAGCGGTTAGATATCCAACTGAGAGGAGATTTTGGAATGAAAAGAAATCCATAGGTTGAGTGTAGTATGTTTGAAAAGGAAAACGACTTGATGGAACACTACACAATTTAGGTTTTGGAAATAAAAAAGAATGTCGAGTATGTTTCAATAGACAATTCGTTGAAGGACAGAAACAAGTATCAATTTATTGTTCAACATGTACCGGAAACCCTTCGCTAAACGTAGGGGACTGTTTTGAAAAATTTCATATGCTGTGAAAGATTAAAAGATTATATATATATATATATATATGTATATATATAAACATTTTGTATAATTTATTACTATAATATTTTTTTAGCAACACCACCTCTATCTGTTGTTTAGTATTACAATTATCAGTCTCGAGTGTTAAGGGTTAAAATGAGTTTTTTGTTTCATACATAAGAATTGTAAAGAAGTCTTACATTTCAAAAAGCGACCCCACTGAGCTCAAAGTGCAACCCCCTCCCAATTCATTTGTGTCTAATCACTTCTGACGTCCCGCGAGCTACACTGTTTTCCTCCATTGTGAGCCCATTTCATCCTCCAACACTCCCGAATTTCGAGAATGATTTTTTATTATTTCATTTTTCACAACTCAACCCCCGTCGTCAAAAACAGCGGGATGTCCCCTCACAGCTGCCAGAAAACGTAATGAAACCATTATTATCACGCGCGAAAAATATTTTATTACAATTTTTTTTTTCTTTCTTTCCTTCGCTGAAGAGTATTTTTATTAATGGAAAAAATTCGGAATTGAGAGATCAGGTGATTATTATTGTTTAGGGGGTGGGGATGCGTTCTCGTCAGGGGGTGGTGGCCGGATCTAAGTGAATTTATCGGAGCACCCCTGTTGCCGGTGCAGCTGTTCTGTGGGTAGGACGAACATGTGTTTATATGCAAACATGAATAGGAAAGTTCGATTGATGAAAATATGAAATTTAAATTTTGGTGAAAGTAGATACAAATCTTTCAGTTTATTATTAAAAAAAAAATCTCAAACAACTGTTGTTTTCGAACTTAATATACGTAATGATTTAAACGAAGAATTATGGCAATTTTAATTTTAAATTGAAATACTTATTTAAATTAAGGGTTCTTAACTGGGGTAAAGTTGAGGAGTTCAATGATGGAAAATTCGGTTGTAGTCAGCTCGTTTGATGAATAAATCCAAATTTAAAATTTGCTGAAAATAGATATAAATTTTTAAATTTATTTCAAACAGCGATTGTTTTTGAGTTTAACACATGCAATGGTTTGAAAGAATTTATATAAATTTAATTTAAATAAAAACAAAAGTATTTCAACAAGAACTTAAGTCTATAGATTCTTGAGGATCCTTGGGAGCAGATAAAAGAAACTCCTTATGTTTATTTTCAGTGAGAGCTTATTAGATCTTGATTTCCCTTTTTATACATTTATGAAAAAAAATTATAGTAATATACATATCAGTACCTCCATATAAGACATCCAGAGGACTAGAGATTTTGTCCCTAAAGTAAAGGTGCCCTTACTAAGAGGTAAATATATATACTTTTCAAATGGATAGGGGCCAAAAGAATTCTCTTAAATAAAGGTGTCCATTACAAGAAGTATTACTGTAGCTCTGTCATTAAAAAATATCACAGATGAGTTTAATACTTTTCATTCGTGGCGTATAGTTACTTGTATATTTATACTGTATGCCTACAAGAAATGAAATACTTCTTGATTCGCCCAATAATAATAATACGAAAAGAAGTAACAATAATCAGTTTGAGTTCAAAATCAGACAAAATAAAGATCTTGTTCTTTTTAGATATTTCATGCAATAGCCTTCAAAATCCAAAAACATAAAGTTATATTAAAAAAAATGTGTTTGAAATTATTTAGTTAAATAAGAATGAATAGACTCAGTTCAAAAATTAAGTTGCGAAATTTATTATGTTTCATGCATATATAATGACTTTAATAGTCAGAAAAAAATTACCAGTACACCATGAAACGTATTGAAAATAAGTACTTTGTATCTCTGAATGTATTTTTGCAAGATCTAATAAAAATGCAAAGAGGAAACCAAATATAAAGTCGAATAGAATAATGTTACACGAATAATTCATGTACACGGCTTTTCATTGATTTAATTCCCCCCCCCCTTTTTTCAGGTTCGTTCTTGTTTTAATTGTGTCATTTTGTAGGAATTTATTCACTTCTACTTATTCTATTTCTTACTGAGAAGCGACTTTCGATTTTTGGAACTTATGCAAGTAGGTTACAAATTGAATAGAACTGCTCCTACCAAATCTTCTTTGTAAGTTTCCACCTAAATCAGATCACAGCCTATTTGTTGTGCTCTACATCTCTCATAACTTAATCAATCAATCATATCTATATCATTAGAAGGAAGAGATCACAGGAGAGATAAGATGAGATGATAAAGAAGAGATTAATTGAACTGAAGCCGCGCACTTGTGTGGAGATATTGCTATTGTCGTTCAATCGCTGACGATGATAGGGATAAGCTTATTCTGAATTTAGATTTTGATTTAATAGTAATTGCAAAGTATATCTTATTCTTCCTAATTCCTTTTAATTATCGCTTGTTTTTCTCAAATCGAAATTTTATTTTGTTATTATTGTTAAGCTAAGAGTTGTAATTATTTTTTAAGAACTTCAGTATTCTAAGTTTGATTTTGTGTGAGTCTCCAACTCAGCCATTGGATACTTTCTTAGGAAATAATCGTAGAATATAAGCAAGAACTCTTTCCACTATTAAAGCGTTAATAAAAAAAAAGGTCTTAAATACTAAAATGCTTATATAAAGAATTATTTAAGACAGTTTTTTAAAGTTTGGATGGGAATGATAATTGATTAATCTTATATATATATATATATATATATATATATATATATATATATATATATATATATATATATATATATATATATAATTAAATTTCTCAGACAGAATATTGAAGTCATCTAAAGTTGAAGAACTTTAAAATGTTATAAAGATTAATTTTTTATTTCATATTTCTTTACGTTTGATATATACTTTTAATTGTGTTGACTTTTTTCAAAAAGGAACTACAGCTGTTGGAAAAATGATAAATAAATAAAATTTTCATAAAGTCTTCGATATTTTTATTATACTTGCTTTACTACAATTTTAGTGCATAACACAAGACATCTCTTACAATGCACAAATTTATTTTAGCTCTAAGTATAAGTTTCCTTTACTTCATTCGTTGATTCTCTGAAGTGGATAGTAAGGATTTATGGGTGTAAGCATTTATTTAAGCTATTGAGTTCTTACTAATTTTTTTTTATACATAAAATTTGTTTCAACGTATGACATAATTAAAACATAGATTCAATTTTAACCTTGTTTTACTTTTTTTTTTTCAACTAGTAAAGAATATTTTTATCAGCTGGTGATCAAACTTATTCAATAAAAAATCGACTAATTAACTTAACTCGCACAGAATTCTCGCGCTGGAGCATTAAATTCAATTGATACATTACAACCAACGAAGCGTAACTAACACTTTGTTTGTGTATGTGTGTTTGAATGAGAAACTATACTCCCTTCTATATTCTCTGAAGCGGAAGTTATAGTGTCAAAAATCACCCCTGATATGAATGTTACATTAAGGGGAAAAAGAAAAATCCCTACCGGCAAGGGTGGATAACTTTGATGAAAGAGATTTACGATTCAAGTTTCTATAGAAAATAACGATATTGAATAAATTTAAATTAAAAAGTATATTTTATAATTTCACTATAATTAAGTTAAAAAGAAATTATAAAGCCATATACCTATGTTTTGTAAAAAAATTATTTGAAATTTTTTCGGCAGTTTTTTAAATTCTAACTTTATTAAGGATATAAAAATTATAATATACTAGGCTTCATTTATTGCATAGTTCTTTTTATATGGATTAATTATAGGATTTTTTTTCTTATTTTTTACTTTTGAAGTATAGTCTTATTTTTTAAATATAAGAATAACCGTTTTAAAATAGGTATATCCCTAATCTTTTAAAATATGCTATTAACTATCCTTATAGTACATTGTTTTACTGTTTCTTGATTTATTGCGTGCGTATATTTGTAGTATTGTTCAAGTTATTCAAGAACCATTGTCATTATTTTTTAAGAAGTGCACAATATTTCAATTTGTATGTCATGTATTCTTTATTGATCAAAATTTGAGATTTAAGTTCGTAGATTATTTCAAAGTATCGCGTAAAGGTTTTTATTTTTTTTAGTTCTCAAGACATATTTCTTAAAGAATAAATATACACAATTTACCCCGGTTTCTTTTGAAAATGCTAATGAAGATAGCAAAAAATATGTTCAAATCTTAAGAAATTAGCAATTTTTCTTTTAAACTGACTGTAATAGTTTTTATATTGAAGATAATGAAATAAAAGACATTTTCCTCCCTTAAATTATAGAGCTGGTACAATTAATTCATCATAACCGGTCAATGAAATGATCTACTTCGCTCAAATAGTTGATATGATAATTTATCAGTGAACTTAGTATAAAACATGTTTGTATCGTGTTTTAGTTATGTGTGTTCATTATCGCTTTTATATGTGATGTTATAAATGATTTTTCTTCACATCGGTTATTGAAATGCAATCGTGTAAGTTCTGGTTATATAAGTACGAGAAATACGGATAGCTATTCAGAATTAGCATTGTTTGTACCATTTTTAATATTAGTAATACATTCGTGTGTAAGAATCAAAATGAATAAACTCACAAATATTTTTTAAAAAGGGTAAAAAAGAATTTAATAATCTTCAGTTTAAAGAGTGATTGAAGTTCGTATTCAGCGCATAATATGTGAACCTAACAAGCTTAAAATAATCTTTATTTGAAGATTGAAATTCCTTTGAGTTCATGATAGAAAAACAGAATTACTTACTGAGGGTTACAGTTTGAGATTAAGGTTATCGAATAGGATTATAAAAATTACCATGGGCTGAAATTCAATTGATTAAGAGATCTTTTAAATCGAGGTTAAGTTGGAAGAGTGAAGTATTAAGCGATACACCGTTTTCGTCATTTGACCAAGATCTTAAATTCTGAGATACGTCGCCTAAAACTCATTGCGGAATTCGAATACTAAATAAATCTTCTCCCAATGAATTACAGCTAAGGTCGTCTCAATATGCTTTTTCCACTTAGTCCTCCAAAAATTGATTTATAATGAGATCTGCTTCCATACAGTCAATCTATATAGTGCGAGGACTTCCTCTTTTTTGATGCCTTCCTCTTTAGGTCTTTTTTTTTCAACAGAGGGCCTATGCTCTCGAAGAATGAAAATATTTCCAAGTCAACTGATTCGATAAGATTTAATAGTTCGGACAATATAAGAATGTCTATATTTTCTACATGTTTAATGGTTAGACAAACTTCTCCATTAATGCTTCTGATTGTTCCAAATATCTTTTAACAATATTAAATGTCTGTACTCATTTGTCTCTGTAAGTGGCCAACACTCATTACGATGCAATATGATAGGTCTGATAAGGGTTTTATGTTGATTTATCTTTTTATAAGCAAGCTTAAACTTTAACATATTTTTTAAAACTAGGTAAGATCTACTAGCCATATGTAACCTATTGTTAATATCGAGTTTAATATTATCATTGGGATAAATACATAAATCTATCGGATGGTAAAAAAAAACAAAATCATGTTAAGTATAGGAAAAATAACATGTTTTTTTTCCTTCGTACTAAGGTATTCAAAAATTAAAAGCTAGTTTAAATTAGCTTTATCACTTTCAGCAAATCTAAGGTGAGGGATAGTCTCCCTTGATTCCATTCTGTTTGCCATTATCTGGGAATCTCACGCTGAGGGCGCACGTGCGAAGATCCATGGATCAAAAGCTGCAGGATAAAGCTAATCGCAGCTAACGAAATCATCGCTCTCCAAAGGCAGCTACTGGGCGGAAAGGGCAATGGGGCGGATGACCTCCCTACAGTATTTATTCTTCGGGGAGGTCATTAATGGAGGAAGGCTCAAAAAATGGGGGGGAGTGGATTATATTTTCTCCTTCTCCCTTATTCACTCCCGATATGCTGCAGGTGGATGAAGCTTATGAATGCTTTTAAAAAATAATAAAATTGAATTTTTATGTTTTGTTCCTTTTTTTTTCATTGTGTGTCGCATTTTGAGAGATTAATTTTATAGCTAACACCTTTGAGTAATTATGAATATTCTAGAGTTTGTGTAGATTTAAAGTAAAAGCGCGATTTATTCATGAAGTTCATTTTTATATACGACAAATTTTTCGATTCTCTGCTTGCCACTTATCTAAGAATTACAGGATCTTACATGGGTCTAAATTTCGTGATTCAAAACAAATAAATGAATAAAAAGACCCTGCATATGTGCATTGCTGATTTTATGATTAGTCATTTTTATCGTATTTTACCACACAATGAGTTTCAGTTTGCATCGACTCTCTTTTGGTGATTACATGTCAATTATTTGATTTGTAAATTTTTAACTGTAGTTCTTGTGTTATATTCTAATTCTGTGCTGGTTTTATCATAATATGAATATAAAAATAAGCATATGTAATATTTGCTATCCATATTTTATATATTATTAATATCTTTTTTCTTACACTTTTTCTACTTTTTTCTCTCTTATTCAAATTCTTTTCTCCATTTCCTTGAAACCTGTTGGAAAAAAAAAAAAAAAAAAAATTCAAACGAGCAATTGTGCCGACCGATTCATTTGTGGTATAACCTGAAAGCACCTGGTGATGTCTTTGCCATTACGGGAAATAGACGCGCCCAAATCACTATTTATAGACTTGATAGCGGAGACTCATTGTGAGTTGTGGTTTTGAGTAGAGGCCGAAAAAAACTTTCAGACCTGCACCATTTGTGATTCTCCTCATACTTTTCCCGACCATCTTCAATTCATATAGGATTTGACAGAGAAGACTTTTATTTATTACACCTCATCGCGTTCGTGATTTCTTGAGAATTTTTGGTCCCGTGAGTATGGTCTAGCCCTTGACTAGATCGCGTGGCATAAATCACAGCACAACAACTTTCTTTTCACTACGAAAACATCTAAAATGTTTAATTAAGCTGCTGAGTGAACCATAAAAATATTTTGCCGAATCAAGTACATTATTGAAGGAACTCTTTTTCACTCTCTGTTTACTAACTCTAAAACATAAAATTAAATCACATAAAAATGATTAAAAAAATCTCAGATGTTTTATTAATATTATTATTTGAAAGTTTTCAACTACGTATACCTGTCAGAATACAAAGATTTTCTGAACGGAATCAATTAGCCTCACATTTCTGAAACACGGTCTGATCACCAGATCGATGACTGAGAAAGACCCCACTATCCCTAACCTTATCAAGCTAATTAAGTCCTTTTCCCGCAGAATTACATTCATCATACACATAAGCAAAGGCGAAACAATATAATCAGGGGAATAGCTTTTTGAAAATTGGAGATATGAAGGCATGTATGTTTTATCTGATACATTTTCTGAACAATAATGATATAACAACGCTATTATCAATCTACCCATTGAATAACTACCATGATTACGTTTGTTGTATTAAATACAGTACTCTCTTGGGAAACCGACACATATTGAACCAGAGCCTCATTGGATTATCAGAAAATCGCTTATATAAAGTCATTCAAACAGCAAAAGTTATGTAATAAATGAATAAAATGTAATACAGAACACAAATAAAATGTAAGACACATGAAATAACTAAGACAACAAAAGATGTACTTTTTGTATTAATAGCCAATATTATTCCTTTGAAGCAGATGGTATAAAACAACGTCTGTAAGGTTTGCCTGTCTGAGTAACAAAGTCTGATTAGTAATGAAGTGCCTTATTATCGAGGGAGGAATGTACAAGTATAATAAATGATGAAATTCATCATCTTGTTTAGCTTTTTTTTTCACAGCCTTTTCATTTTTACTCTGTTCTAATTAGTAACATTTCTACAATCAAAATCTCGTTAGCTGTGAACAAATAATAACCTATGTTCATAAACCTATGTTCACATCTGATTCTTAGACTGGTTGATCACGTCTGAAGTATTTCTTAAACATAAATAAACGTAATAATTTTTTTAAATGCTATTAATTTTCTTATGGAAACTTCAAAAGTTACCTTAACGGATTCAATTTGGATCCAGCGACTTTCTGTGATTGAGGCGTTGGTGGCAAGGAAAATGCGGAACATGTGATTCTTATATGCTCTGAATTCGTTAGTGAAATAAAGACCCTAAAATTAGCACTTAAAAACCTCGGCATCAATTGACCTCCCGATTTTCACCAGCTTGTATCCAAAAGAAAGGCATTTGGCTATTTTTGTAAATTCATTGTAAATTCTGTGGATACTACTATTATGGATCCAACTTTATGCATTGAGCGCTATTACTTTTAAGCAAAATGTATGATAAAAAAAATCAAGTAAAATCTTCACATACTATACATATATATATATATACACACGCATATATGTATTTGACAAAATGACAGAAAAACTTGAACAACGCTACTGCATTAAATTCTGTTTAAAACTGGAGATTCCCAAGTGGAAACGATCCAGAAACCAACCAATCAAAAAACGAATAAGCAAATCAAATAGAAAGGAGCCAAATTTAAATCCAGAGAAATAGAGTGAGAGATTGCGATGTCATCTGTGCACCATTTCAAAAGAGGTACACTATCTCAGTTATGTTATTCTTCCTACAGCAGTAGAATCGTTGTGAAAAGTATGTGGCAGCCCAAGGAGACAAATTTGAAAGAGATTAATGTAAGATTGTTATATCTGAATACGAGTATGTTTTATGAATGAAGGTCGAAGACTTTTTGAGTATACAGAGTAGTACACACACGCACACACAGATATATATTCTATATAAACCCTAATTAAAATAATATTCTAACTGAAACTATTCCTTTCTTATTTCACATTCTATATTTAGCATACAAAATCTAAAAATTCGTTCTTAACAGAGTGCAAAAAAAAATCACTTGACTTTTGAATGCTTATAAAATTCAAGAACATAGTATCACGAAAAAAGTACTTGTGTTTTAATCATACAAACTTTATTAATTTTGGGATACACGTTTTCCAATGAAAAAGAGTTCTGAATTCCAATCTTGTTCTTTTACAACTGGGCATGTTATCTCTTGATATATTAATTGTTCATTGACGTCGCACTTAGAAGCAACACGATGCCCATTGGCGATGGATCTCATAATTTTATGTCTCAAGTGATGAGAACAACATCTGAGAAGACATCTTACTATCCTTACTTCCACGACACACCAAAGTGAGATATTTAACCCCCGACAGATCTAACATGCAGCAACCTACTATACAATATCTATTGGAATCAGGGTTATAACATAAAGCTATAGACTGAAATATAGCCAGTCACGTATTCGCGATCATGGTCACTCGGGTACCACGGCTGCCTTCACTATTCTTGTAGGAATGCACCGAAAATGTTCTTCGTATTAAGTAACATGAGAAGCAAATAAGCACAGTAGAACTTCGTTAAATCGGCCCCCTTAAACTCGCCTCTCCAGATAACCCGAATTGAAGATTTTTTTTTTTCCATTTCGAAAAACGATCTACAAAATTCCATTATAATATTTACAAATATTTTTTTCATTCACGTATTTTGAAAAACTTTTTTCTTTACTGAAATCTTCTAACAGCTATGAATGAATGAAAGAAAAAAGGGTATACTTTACAAATATTTTTGTACAAAAACGACAAAACCTTAGTTGCGCTTCACTATCACTAATAACAAATGACATATGGTGCTACTTTGTCAAAATGGAAAATGCAACAAAATAATTTTTACTGCATTTCTATTGTTTACAAAGTTTGTCTTCTGTAATTAGGATTCATATTCGATTTGCTCAATATAAAAATATAAGTAGGCTTTTTTCTTGTAGTATCCCCCCCCCGCCCATTCCCTGGTTAACGCGGATTTTCGATATCCCTTACTGATTCTTGAAATCAAAATAGAAAGTTAAAAAAAATCATTTCTGCTAATTTACACAATTTTGTTCAATAACAATTAACGTGTTAAAATCTCGCATTTTTATTTTCAATATCATGAAGAAGAAATTTTAGAAACGTCTTTATGAAACATTTCGAGCATCCACATGATTGCTTACTAAATCGACAACAGAGCCTTTCCAATCGATAAAACAAATGACACCATCAGTCACCCCCCAATGATCCTTGTTCAATCACACCTTTTTACTTTTTCTCCCTCTCTTCCATCGAGTGTCGTAATCTGAGCCATCCAATTAGAATCCTTTTCTCAACAGAAATCACGCGCCTGCGCTTTTAACACTCCATTGGGAGGAGGAGGAGGAGACAGCACAATGATAACTGCAGATAATGCGACGCACTCTGTGAAGAGATTACGAGAGGATAATTATACGCTCCACGGAGCCAGAGCAAAAAGAGGGGAGAGTGAAGGGGACGTTTATCCCCGTTAAAACGAGCAGCCCTTCCATCGTTTGGCTCTAGTGGAGCCATATGCTACGTCCGAGAGAGGGGATTCGTTTTTTTCCCCTCTCACGAAATTCTGAAGAGGTCCTCTTGGAGTTGATACTACTTCTTTATGATGGGGTTTCACAGAAGGACATAGTGGGCTTTGTGCTAGCGATGTGCTCTTTTTGCAGTATAACGATTGAAAAATTTGGAGTGGTATATTTCTCTTAATACTTCCTCTTTTTTTTTTTTCCGGTATGGCACTTTAAAATTTTTTCCCTCGCTCTTTTTTTATAAGCAGATTTTTTTTTTATCTGCAAATTGTATCATTAGATATCAGATTTTATTTTATAGAATTGATGTCCTTTTAACGATGCGCGACAGGATTCCATTGGTGGGCCTCAGGCATTTGTTTATTACATTTGATTTTTATTAGACCCAAATCACTTTAAGATTTCACGACGGGATATTATTGGTGGAATTCCCGAGTTTTAATCTCGGTGAGTTGACAAGCACGAACCTGAACTCTTCCAATTTCCTCAAAATAGAATAGTTTTTGTATTTCTACAGCTGCCGCATCACTGCAGTTAAAACAAATTAAATTTTGTTTGATTGCTTATTGTTCTTAAATTAAAAAACCTCGCTGACGAGCGATGTACTGATGTCCAGGGTCTTTGTAGTTCAGATTTAAGGCCACGAAAATAACTCCTCTATTTAGAATTTCAATTTCCCAAACACCATACCACGTTATGTGTCGTCTTTTAGCGATGGAACCTGAAATGAAATCTACTACCTAAGGGGTTCATAGCATTTATCCCGGACTGTTCCAAGTAGTGTGTTGTTAGAATTGGAAAAATTTTTGACGAAACTTTTATCAGCCTTGTATTAAGTATGTATTCCGTCAGATATTTTAACTCTATACACAGAAATCTTATCTTCCATATTTAAATATGTGACTTTTACAAAAGTATTAAAGTAATACTTGGAACAGTCCGAGATAAGTAAGCATTTATCCCGGAGTGTTCCAAGTAGTTTGTTGTTAGAATTGGGAAATTTTTTGACTAAACTTTTATCAGCCTTGTATTAAGTAACTGTGTAATCCGTCAGATATTTTAACTCTATACAGAAATCCTATCTTCCATATTTAATTATGTGACTTTTACAAAAGTATTAAAGTAATTAATTCATTTACATGGAACACAACTTTGTCTTTTTATCATACGAATACGTAATCACTTACACATTTTGTGATGAGTTAGTGCTGAAGTCTTATGTTAACATATCCAAAGGTAAAATAGAAAAATTAAAGCATAATTATCTAGTTCAAAATTTTGAAATTACGCACAATGTTTCAGTAAAAGAGAATTAAAAACAATAACAACTTTTGAATGAAAAA
Organism: Nephila pilipes; assembly: GCA_019974015.1. Classification (NCBI taxonomy): domain Eukaryota; kingdom Metazoa; phylum Arthropoda; class Arachnida; order Araneae; family Nephilidae; genus Nephila; species Nephila pilipes. The sequence goes on along the minus strand of BMAW01020846.1, from coordinate 11,168 downwards.
AATATATAAATTCGCTTGGTTGGAAGGCATGTTATACAATAATGCGCGTACACGTTTTGTTTTTAATACAATAATCATCGACATTGGAAACAAGCAAATTATTCTACGCGTAGAAAATAAATGTTGAAATATTTTAACAACTGTTCATGTAGTAAAAAAGAAGAAACCAGTTTTCAGTTTTTAAACTAAATTCTTATCACGACTAAAATATAAAAAAGTCAAATGTCTGAAGAAAGGATTTCATTTGCGTACATATATTTTGTTTTTGAAATACAAAGTTGTACTTGAGAGTGGTATACGATAGCTATACCTTACTATCCATCTGTATTTATGCGTATATTTACAGTCTCTTTATATGAAACAAATTCAGAAATACACTACAAAAACAATAAGTGATATTCTAAATTAAAACATTTACACTCATTGGAGGCTTCTGACAGATCATACAACTGCTGTGGCTCATTCTGAAATTAGATATTTGAAATTAACAACAGTAAATCCTTGTTAAGTTGGATTAAATGGATTAATTGGACAATAGAAAAAAATGAGAAAATAAACTATACTTAAAGAAAATCATCTTTATATTGAAGAAATCAAGTATGAATCCTATTTACTGAAGATAAAGACCAATACAGGTGCGGTTAAAGTTGTTTTATAACATTTTCCATTTAGACACTGTTTGCACCGAAAGCGATTTGTCCGTGCTAATGAGAAGTGCAACTAAGGTTTTTAGACTTCGCACAGAATATTTCTAAAATAAATAAATAAATAAATAAATTAAAAAAATTCTCCCCTTCCCCATTTTTATTCCATTCATTCATATTTGTTAGAATATTTCAGTAATAAAGCAATTTTTTCAAAATATGTGGAAGAAACAAATAAATATTATTATGAAAATTTGCAGACTGCTTCTTAAATTAAAAAAAAAAATTCTTAATTTGTCGAGTAGACCGATCCAGAACATTCAAATTAAAGGGTTCCGAATTAGCGCACAAATATATTTTACTCTAAACAAATAGATCTTTATAGAAACTGGGACGCAGAAATAGTAATCATTTTCCCCAATAATTTCTTGCCAGAAATCTTTAAGCGATAAAATTAATTTAATATAAGGGTAATTTTTAATAGTTGTAATAAAAAATGACTATTAAAACTACTTCAAAAATAGTAGCCATATTTAAATTTTAATCAGTCAATTTTTTCCCATACTTTAAGGCTACAATTATATGTAAACAACAGTGGTCAGCAGTAACTTTTTGTTGCAAGAAATGGAATAAAGGGGAAAAATCCCTTCAAAGCTTAAGTTAATAAAGGCTATAATTAAAACAATTATAATGTTAATGCTACAATAAAGTTAATAAAAGCTGCGTGCAAAACTATTACAATTACAATGCTTATCAGTGACTGGGATAGAAAAAATGAAATTTTTAAAATTAAAACTTTAAACGGAAATTTTGATGAGCGAGGATTTCTTTTAAAAGTTATATGTGGAAATCTGATTATGCATTTAGTGAAGCTTATTCTGTTGACATGGACATTGCTATTTAAGAGTTGAAAAAACAATGAAACGCATGATAAATTTGATAACAGATGAATAGGATGAATAGCTGCTTTTATGCTCAATGCATATACTAATAAAAAAAAAAAAAAGGCAAATAAAATTTATATTAAATGATTTCTTGGTTTTCGTGATAATTCAAATTAGCCTTTTTTGAGATTAATAAGCCTTTCTTGTTTTTAAAATATCTGATAAAATATAATTTTTTTTTCCTTCTGAAGTTTGAAAAAAAAAAAAAAAAAAAAAAAAAAAGCTTTGAATATATGGTTGACTCTTTCGAAAACTTAGAGAAAAATAAAAACAATATTAACAAAAATATATGCATTTAAATAAATATAGTATTTTGAATACGTATAGAAACTGTTTTAATTTTATTCTTACGAAATTTTAAATTTATTAAATATTGATTTTAATCCAAAGTAAGATTACATCTAAACATTTTAGCACCTTTTTCTCTAGAACAAGATAGATGCGTTTGTTTACTAACGTCGTACCGAGAAGTAACACGAAGGCTTATTGGCAACGGGCCTTGCAATTTTGAGAGTACAGTCAAGTGACGAAAACGACACTTGAGCTGGTACCTCTCTCTCCTAACTTCCATAACTTGCCAATGGGAGGACTTGGAACCTAGACCAGATTTAACGTGCATGTGCCTCGCTATACGGTAGGTCTTCTGAGACATCAAGGCTCAAACCTACGACTCGACTAAAACAACGCTGGCCTCGACCTTAACAATTAGGCTATCGAGGCCATTAAACATGATAAAAGGCAAACTAATACTTCAAAAGTTTTGGAAAACCTTGTGACAAAAATGGTGGTGACTTTGCTATTTCTAATATTTTTGCTAGATCCTTATTAAAATATAAATTAAATTAAAACATATACATCGGTACTTTAATCTTTCAAAAACGTGAAGGATATCTTCTCTTAATGTTAAAAACATAAGACCAAACTTGAAACACCTTTTTTCAGATAGAAAAATGTTCTACTACTGATATATTATTCTGATTTCAATGTTCTATACAGACAAAGCAATATAAAAGGCCATTTAACAATTAAATATGAAAAATATTAAACAGGGAACACATTTTTCAAAATAAAATGTGTTCCCTGTTTAATATTTTTCATATTTAATTGTTAAATGGGCTTTAAACTTAATTTGCTAAGGTGAAAAGTTCCGCATTTAAGGAATGTTTTTAAATTTTAAAAACGCAGTGTAAAAAATGAATGTATTTGTAAAAATATCACGAATTTGTACAAAAACTGTAATATGTTTTTATTTTTGACTAGGCAATTTAACACTAGGCAAAAAAATGTGTCTCAATTATATTTTGTTTTAAAAACTTTCATACGTGTTATAATGTTACGGTAAATTATTACACATTTTGCTGAGCTCATTTCCATAAGAATATATCCCAAGGGTTGCCATAGAAACGAGTGGTAGGGCTCTTATACAAATAAAATATATGTACAAAATAAGATAAGTTAAAACTGTGCAATGTCCCAAAATAATTGTTTTATTTCAATTATCTTGTTCATTAAGAAACTTAACAACGTTATTCGAAAGCATTTAAAAAATATATAAATATTTTACTAATTCTGTCAAACAATTTTGTAAAGAAAAGCTTTAAAATTTAGATTTGCTTGAAGAAACTTGACGAATGTTCTCCATCTTAGCTGTCAGAAGCCGAAAGTTCAGTTGATGATTTGTTAGAGATCTTGCGCAAATTCAATTAAACGCAGATGAGGTAAATTTATTAAAAAATAAGCATCGGTTTGTTTTGAGTATTGAATACTATATTCAAAACGATACGAAATATCGAAAACTGAGAATAATGTTATGGCGCACTCTTTAGTTATAGGGTATTTTTGTTCCGGATCCTGTTTCCGAAGCGCATTAGCTGCACCATCGTTTTGTCTTGGAGAAAAATTTACAAAATAGTATAACTTTGGGAGAAAATGAAGTGTTATCTGGGAAAATTTTATAGGTTTCATCTGGCAACATTGAATAAATGGCTCCTTCAAATGTTCCTTTCTGAAATATAACTCCCAAAGGCAGTGCGGCTGGCCACTCCTGATACGTCCGTCATTTAAAAAAAAAATGCAGAATTGACGATGTGAAGTCACCAATACGTTTACTTCACCAGATACTGAAAAAATATACTCCATTGATTAATTATAACTATCTCTTAAAAACTTTCGATTATAAATTTTACAATAGAGAGATTAACTCTGCAAAAAATATCACGCCCTGCGTATTTGACACTATGCCAATAAATTTATAGATTTTTAATGGAGGTGCATCTGCCTCTCCCTCTGAAGGGGGAAGTCTTGATGACAGGGACGACAATGGGACTGAAAGAATCCTCCTGGGACCTAGGTCCCTCTGCAGGGGTCGGCCAACATGAAAGATGGGTCTCTTTTCTTCCACAGAGGATAAAGCCCACTAATTCTGGAGGCGGGTGTGAATCTGCCCACCGTACAAAATGATTCGATGGTGTCTCTCTTTTATAGTGAGGATTCTTTTGGTAGGCCCTTTGGACGTCATGCCTAGTCTCCTTTGTCATATTGTATTTCACACAGAATGGGATGTCTCGACTTCTTTTTCATTCTATATATCGTTGCTACCGTAGGAGCAGTAGATTAATGGTTATGTGATATTCATACGAATAATGTGCATTTATTGTTGAAGATTCTAAGGTGAAATAGATAGTTTTCTCACCTGGATGGATATGGAGTATTCAAAATATATTTAGAACTAGTTTAAATACCCACATTTTCCATGTTGTGTTTAGAAAGAATTCCAAAATTTTAAATTCCGAGTTTAAAAATTATTTTATTGTCGAAGACAGATTTCGATATTTTAGTTACAAGTATTTCAAATTATGATTATTTCCTCACGAAGGAACAGATAATAAACACAATTAAGTTCTCTCTTACAAACAAACAAACACACACAAGTATATTTACATTAAATAGAATCTAACATTAGAAATAGAATTAAGGAACTAATCAGTAAACAGTGGTTGTAATTAGTCTTCAGAACAATTAATTACAGAGTCAGCAGAAAAAATTGCAGCGATGAACCTATAATGAGTTAAGTAAGATTAAAAAAAGGTTCATAAAATTTTACATTAAAGGACCAAAACTTTTCAAGACACGATTCAATCAATTATATTAAGAAATATAAAACTTAACGATTTGTTGAGTGTCAACTATTTGAGGACTTCTAATTGTTATCTTAGATGAAATAACTTTTTGATTAAGTAACATTTAAAGCAATGACTAAGGTGAAGATTTTTGGAAACTTAATAGCATATACTTATGCCAGAGTTAAATATCTAAAATATCATTTGAAATTAAATTTTAATATAAATTTATAAAGGGGTAGAGCTAAAAAAGGAAGACATACCTAACTCTGATAATTTATGTGCAGTAGAACCATGTTAAGTAGGATTCCTTGAACTCGGAACTTCGGGTAAACCGAATCGGTCTGCACCAGAGGCGCACCCGGGGGAAGCAGTGCAAAGGGACATATGCATCCCCCCCAAAGATTCCCCCCAAATGGAATATTTCAAGATAATTATTTTATTATACTATTATATAGATTTTTGAAATTTTAAAATAAGATTTTTTTTTCTCTTTATGCTTAAATACTTTTTTTCATCATGAAGAGAAAGAAGGATTTCAACTTAGCCGATTCCTGAGAAAAGAACAGAAAAGTAAAAAGGTCTCTCTCGGTCAGTGTTTGTAGACCATCAGAGAAGCGAGGGTGTCGTATCACTGTAGAAACTGTAACACCCCCCCCCCCCCCATAAAAAAAAAAAAAAAAAGAATGCACATTTTATTTTTATAGTACCTAAATTATTTTTCTTCAATAATCTTCATTTTTGAAATTTTATATCAATACTCAATACAATTGATATAATTTTATATCAATACTTGAACAGATTTAAATAAGACTGATATAGCGTATTATTTACTTTTTACCAAGTGATAATTCTAAACTACATAATTACTTCTTTCATGGTTATAACAATATGCACCCCTCAAAATTAATTTCTGGATACGCCATTGGTCTGCACGAATATATATATATATATATACATATATATATGTGTGTGTGTGGATTTATAGAAGAAACCTCCGATCATAGAGGGCGCTGCCTCTGCTACTGAAGGGACCACGTTCTCGAAGGAGAGTAGATTGGAGTCATAGACGTCCTAGTTGATGTCTTGTAGCCATATAGACGATTTGTTGTTTTAGAAGTTAAAGAGGATAATTATTTTTGTTTTTAAATGTTATTGTGAAATGTATCGTCTGATGTGTACAATAAGTGTTATTGTGAAATGTCAATATTAAGTGTGTGTGAACTAATATTCAAGTTTGATTCTTTAATTAGAAGCATCGGCCATTCCCCCCCCATATATATATATATATATATATATATATATATATATATATATATATATATATATTAGTTTGACATATGCGGCTCGAAAATTTCTGTAACATCATTTATTTGCTTCATCCGCGTATTTTGAAAAATAATTTCTCTACAGGATTCTTCTAACAGTTATGAATATATGAAAGGAAAGTGGGAGAAGGGGAACTTTAGAAATCCAATCTGCAAAGCAAAGTGAACAAAATATTGGTTACGCTTCTTATCACTCGTGACAAATGGATTATATTGCTACAATGTCTCAATGCAAAATGCAAAATGCAAAATGCAAAAAAAAAAAAAAAAAAAAAAAAAAAACTTTAAACACACTTCTAGTGTTCTCAAAGCAGATGTCTTTATCTTCTGTAACTATGCTGCAAACTTTATATATTACACATAAAGATGATTTTCTGAAATTTTCTTTTCTTTTATTTTATTTATCTCCATTTTCTGGAAAACGGATTTTCAAAATCCAGAAACGGTTTTGATCCTAAATAATCTGATTTTAACGTGCGCTACTGCATTTATTTTGCAAATTTACTATTAGAAAATCAGATACATTATCAACTAAAAAATTCTCATAAATGGTCACTTGTCAGTTTTAGTCAATTTCATACGTATTCCTAGCCCGGCCAGCTGAATTGGCAGAGAAAGAGAATCTTAATCTCGAGGTCATGGGCACCAGACCTACGTTGGGTATTATATTCTAAAAAATAGCCCGAATAACTGGCAACCTCTTGTATGAGTAGTGGAATAGTTCGCTTTTCACATTTAAACAAATAATAGTCAGTTTGCAGTTATTATTAATTTTCCACACAATTTCGCAAGATCTGTGGCCGAGCAAAAGATTTTAACATTGTGGTAGTGGATTCGAGATTCAAGTTCGGCTTTATATTTTAAAAATAGTTCGGATTTTAAGAAACCTCTTCAAAGGATTTTGAAATTTTTGTGAAAAAATGGGCTTTTCACCTATAAATAAAATAGGTCCAAAGGTAGATTTAATTAATTTCCTACACGATCGTCACACAGGAATTTCCACAGCACCAGAGTAGAGCACCAGACTCTTAATATCGGGATGTAGATACGAGCCCAAAATTATGAAATACATTTTAAAAAAAAATGTGGGGAACTGGAAAACTTTTGTTTTACATATGATATATTTGTGAAAATGTTCGCTTATTACCCGTTAATTATACACTCTCTCCTGTCCGATGTTGTTAGTTTAATACGCATTACTAGTTCAGCTAGCTCAGTCCGTGGAGCAGAATATTCTTATCTCATATAGTGGGTTTGACCTCAAAGTTTGATGTTATGTATAAAAATTATGTCCATTTGCAATTCAAATAATTTTCCGCGCAATGTCGAAAACCAGGCCTGGTCGGTAGAGCAACATATTGCAATCTAGTGGTCTTGGATTCGAGACCCACGTTAGGCTTTATATTTGAAAACTGCTTTGGATATTGCGAAACCACTTCTAAGGATTTAGAACTTTTTGCGGAAAAGTACACTTTTCACCTCAAAATAAATAAATTAGGACCTTCTCTAGGTTTTCGTTAGTTTCCTACACGATCGTCGCAGGGAAATCTCCGCCCTTAGTGTACCTGAATAGAACGCGAGACTCTTGAAGTCCAAAATAGTTTCGAGTCCAACACCTTCATGATTGTACATAATATTTCCAAAAAATAGCGTAGGGAAATACAAAAGTTTTGAATCTTTCTTACACCTTAACGCAAATGTTCGTAAAAGAATCCGTCATTATATGTAACCTTGCCGCCTTTATCAATACGTGACTCATCGCAACGCCCGCCCAGCTCAATGCGGTAGAGCCAACAGGACTCATCTCGTGGGGTCGGGTCCGGTTCCATCACGTTAAGGTTCAAAATCTCCCCAGCTGAACGATCTCCTTCGTGAGGGTATTAACCGTTCCCGCTTTTGCTTCAAAATCTTACTTTTATCCCTTGCAGTTTTAACACTCTGTAACCCCACCTTCTGACCTGTTTATTTGAAGAATCTTGGAACCTTTTAATGATGCACTTAGTCCTCATTAATCGTTACATTTCTGAATGACGCTTGCAGATTCTTTATACATATATAATCTAAATTTGGGGTCCTCAAAAAGCTTCACCCTGTCGTGTTTCTTAAGTGGTCTGCAACAATGTTCACTTTATGGTGCTCACTGCATTTTAAACTATTCCGGTAGAGCGGTCAGGGGTAACTCCAATCAGCCAGGGACGTAACCTCAAACAGCACTGAGTGTTACTGCCCTGACGCATATCCACCACTTGCCAAAAACAAAAGTGGGCTCGCTCTCACAACTGAATCAACTCTGTCCACGTGTTTCTATCATTTTAGCACGCTGCGCCGCGCAGTCAGTCGGTAGAGGCAACGAGGACTCTGACCAGTCGTGGGTTCGACCCTTGTGGGCGCTCTTTATAAACAGCCTCATCATGTTTTGTAGGTTCTGTGCAAAGAAATCGTTCGATTTTACTATAAAAATATTTGTAGAATTTGCAAATAATTTTCCAGTGCAATTCGAAAACCAGGCCTCGGTCGTAGAGCAACACATTGAATCTAGTGGTCTGATCTAGAACCACGTTAGCTTCGTTATTTGAAAACTACTTGAAATTGTGAAACCACTTCTATGATTTAGAACTTTGCGGAAAAGTACACTCTTTCACCCAAAATAACAATGATCTCTAGGTTTCGTTAGTTTCTCCAGATCGTCGCAGGAAACTCCTGCCCTCCAGTGAGCTGCCAGATACGTGAGACCTGATGTAAAAAAATAGTCTTCGAGTCCAACACCTAGGATTACATTTTAAAAATATGCGGGAACACACAAAGTCTTTAAATCCTTCCACACCTTAACGCAAACGTCTCGTAGAAATAAAACTACTATCATATGTAAACCTTTATCGTCGAATAACACGCACCGTGGTCAGTTCAGCCCGTATATTGACGAGGCCTCTGATCTCGGGGTCGGGTTCTGAGCCCCAATGCCAAAGTGTCCTGTACCTTTTCTCGGAAGAACTGGGAAGACCTCAGAGGGTAGGAGCGAATCTGCCCGCTGCAAACCTTTACTAGTCCCTGCAGCCTTGAATCTGTAAACCCAATCTCTTCTATCTCCAGCCATTTGAAAGTGAACGAACTTTTAAGAGGCTCTCTAGTCCCCACACACTTCTTAAAGGCCCTGATCATCGCCGCGTGAGATCTTTATATATATAACTCAACGGATATAATCCCAAGTTTTAATTGTCGTGCTCTCTTATGGTCTCAAAAAAATAATGTCCATTCTGAGGCCAAGTCAACTAATTTTAAAATCATGTCAAACATGCCCTGGTAGAACGGCCCACCAGCTTGTAGACTGAATCTCGGCCATAGCAGGGAATTCGGAGTTGCCATCCATCATGGAGAATCCTCTCTTTTAAAACATTTTGTTAAAAAAATGTAAAAAGGTCATAATAACCGAATCAACTCTAGTCCATCAAATGTTTCATCATTTTAGCACGCACCGTCTGGCTAGTCACTTAGTAGAGCACGAGACTTTATCCGGGGTCGTGGGTCTGAGCCCCACTGCCGGGCGTTATGGGTTTTATGTTCAGCCCGAATCAATCGGCAGCCCTGTGGGATGCGCGAAACCAGTTCGCCTTTTTTACTATAAAAATATACTCTGTAACCCAGAATCCAAACACCTTCATGTGTAAATGCCTGAAAACCAGGCCTTCGGTCGGTAGAGCAAATGATATTTGGGTAACTAGTGACCAGATCTGAGACCCACGTTAGCCTCTTATGGTTTGAAAAAATCCAGGAGGCCACTCTTCACCCTCAAAACAAATAAATAGGACCTCTCTGCCAAGTTAGTTTCTACACGTGATTTTCCTCTGTCGCAGGGAAATCTCCGCCCTTAGTGTACCTGAATAAACGCGACTCTGGATGCCAAAAATAGTTTCGAGTCCGTACACTATGATTGCCATATTTCTTTAAAAAATATGGGGAAATACAAAAAGTTTTGGCTTCACACCTTAACGCAAATTGCACCAGCTGAATTGCTTTTACATGTAAACCTTGTCAGTTTGAATGCATCTCGGTTAGCTCAGTCGGTGCCAACAGACCTTTGCGTGTGTGGGGGGGTCGTGGTTCGAGGTTCCCAAAAACCTTCTGAAATAGAATCAAGGATCCCCTGTGAGGGTAGTGGTGTGGAGCAACTGCACCAAGCCTTCTTTTGCAAAACCTTTTACTAACCTGCAGGCTCTTAACTTCCAACCCACCTCTGCCCATCTGGAAGCTGTGAACGGAACTCCTGACCGGGATTTATTTCAGTCCCCACACACCAAGCTACTTTTCAATGATCGCCAAGAGATTCTTTGATATACATACACTCCAATGGGGTCTCTAAAAGTTCTTTCCTTCTACCTTGTCGTGCTTATGCATTCCTAAAATAATGTTCCATTCTCAGGTGTCACACTGCTTTTACTTTTTAAATTGAGCTGTGTTATTCGGTAGAGCTGCATTGCATCAGCTAGACTGCACCAAAAGTAACTGATGTATACTAACTGATTGGCGCGGAGAATCCTCTTTAAACATTTTGTTTAAAAACGTAAAAGGGCTCATGTTTTGCATAACCTGAATCAAAGTATCCGATCAGCCGTTTCTTTAATCATTCTTAGTACGCAATCGTCGCCAGTCTAGTCGGTATTAATGACTCTAACTGGGGTCGTGGGTTCATTCCAATGCCAGGGCGGCTATGGGTGTTCTTTAAACAGAAACCGAACCGGGAGCAGCCTCCTTAGGTGGGATGTGAATCGAAAAAACTGGTTTCACTCTTATAAAATATTTGTAAATTCCAGGACCAACATTCGCGTGAATGTCGAAAACCAGGGTCTGATCAGAGCTAAACATCTAGTGGTCTGATCTGATAACCTGCTAGCCTTTAAGATTTGAAAACTGTTTTGATATTGCGAAACCACTTGGTGGTTTTTTAGAATCCTTTCTTTGGTGAAAAGCAAGACTTTTCCACCTCCAAAATAAATAAACATTTAGGACCTCTCTCAGGGTTCTCGTTTAGTTTCCTAAAGCTATCTGATCGCCCAGGGAAATCTCACCTTAGTGTGTACCTGAATAGAACGCAGACTTTGACGTCCAAAAAAGCAACACAACTGAACCAGCACAACA
>BMAW01020845.1:235316-304546 GCA_019974015.1 Nephila pilipes | reverse complement strand
GTTACGTATTGCTAAACTCATAAATAAATATTCCATCTCCACTAATCACATTTACACTCATATCTGCACAAACAGGAAATCTCTAAATATAACAACACCCTCTCATGACGCACACAACACCTAACTATGGAGAGTTCAGGATCTTTTTAATCTGGAATAACCTCAAAATCTTCCAATGATATCCCTGACTACAGTCTACCAATATTAAACATGATGCTGATGACACAGCATTCGTTACAAAATACAAAACATAATAAAAACTACTCACTTTTGCAAACCTGTCCAACATTTTAGAAAATTATTACAACATTAGAAATAAAGATCAATAGTCGTATGCAGGTCTAGTGATTGACTTCCAGAAAAGTGATATTATACCCACTCTTATATTTACAACACATCCGTGGTCTCGAATCACAAATATTCCTAGACTATTCAGTAACTCCAACTGGAACAAATGGTTTTACACAGCGAGAGAAAAATCTCGGAAGCCAAACGGTATTTAATTCTTTATACTAGCCGATTGAAAATGACTCTAGAAAATAAACTGTTGTACAAAGCCGTTCTCCGACCATCATTACGTGTGCATGATTCACAGTTCTGTATGCGTCTAAACTCAAACATTAAAATACTTGGAAATCTACCTCGAACAATTTGCTTTTCTCACCTCGAACTGATAACTAAGCAGTATGGTTCAGAAACAACGAAATATGAAAGCTACTAAAATCACCACCTAGAAAATTTAGACATAACATATCAAAAAAAAGTTTTATATACTCTTAAGACACATTCAATAAACCAACATAATCACTTTTGAAAACAGCACACTCCATGACAAAAAATTTAAAAGACCCGCACAGTTCTACTGATTCAATACTCTCCCCAACTAATTTTTAACTATTTATTTCATTTATTTACCCATTGATGTATACTTACCAACTATCCAATCATCAAACACCCTGTGCTATATGAACCGCCAGTAGTCGAGTCAACACATCGCCGCAGAACAAAATGAGAAGATATGTGTAGATCGGAGGGCACGCTATGTGGTCATCCCTTCTTTTCTTTTCGCACCCAACACTGACTTTTTACACGTGGGTCTGTTTCAGCCACAGTAGAAGCAACCCTCACCCGCCATCCTCCCCTGACCGAAGCCTTCACTGCCCCAAATGCCAACCTTAGACCTCCAAAGACAGCCAATAGGAAAAGCAGCTTCGATCTCATCTTACAGAAAGCTCAAATAACAATCAACCATGTTTTGCTATAATTCGACCTGAGTCTGATAGGCTGCTCCAAGCTGCTATATGCTCGATAAACACACTCAGCGATGCTTAGAGGAGAAGACTTTAGAGCAGTAGTGAAGACGTCATTTTTTTTGATTGCTTGTCATATTTAGCAGCTGGTGTGTGTCTGAGACATTGAGACTTCTGCATTTGGAAGCTTTCCTGTGACAATTAGCTAGTTAGAGGCTGTGTATTTGTGGGATATTTTACAGCTTGAATTTCCGCTGTCCTGTAGAAATTAGAGACGAATAAAAAGTCTTGAGATTTTTAAAGAGATTGAAAATTCATCGATCCCACTCAACACGAACCCACATGGTAGTATATATATATATATATATATATATATATATATATATATATATATGAGTGGTGTGTTATGTATATAAAATGTTGTCGCCATGCTCTTTGGTTAGTCTGCAGTATTATGAAAATATCTATCTCCTCTTTAAAAAAAACAGATGAAACATCAATTGTTGGTGGTAGAAAGGGGAGAAATAAAAGGAATGTTAGAAGAAATTTTCATAGTTATCAAATCTGGTCTTTTTCTTTAAGTGTCCAAAACTTTAATAAATACAAATTTGCTTTTAAGCCGATTGTAGCAAGTTGGGGAATCCTAAACATATTCATGTTAATCAAGTTTCCATACATAGTTATAGGCTAAATATCTCGACGATTTCTAAAACTTTTAGAAATGCGGTGTCTCTTTATTGAAACGACATTTTTATTATTCATATTTAATGGTGTTTAACCACTTAAAATTAACAACATTTTGTTCTTTACTTTTACACCTCTAGGATCTCTTGATTAGTTTTATTTTTGCTTCAGGACTGCAGTGTATCAGCAACACCCATAGAAATATTGTAAGGTTTCTATTTTCATTTCCTTGTTTGTATTTTATGAACATGATATAGCTCAAACATGATGTATTTTAAAAAATATAATATTTTTAGAATAGACCGCACAGGTTTTAATCAGAAGAAAATATATTACACCAAATTGAATATGTGTAAATTTTAGTGCACGACATGTTTTTTATTTGATTTCCAGATATCACTTTATTATTTTATTGATTTAATGAATACTTATTTTAAGTTCTTAACTAGAGAGATCAAAATAACTGAAAACATTGAAGATCTACTTGTTTTAAATTACAATAAGCCTTTGAAGATAAACCTAAACTTATAACTTATAATACTTTAAATCTAATTCAAAGTAAAAATAGTAAATTTTGAAGATGAATAATAATTAGATATAAACAGTTTTAGGTAATAGAATTATTATGTCAGACAAGGAAACAGTTATTCAAAATTTCATAAGGTACCTTTCCTACATATTTCATTTTTGAAAAAATATTGTGAATAATAATATTAGAAATATAACATTTTTTAAGTTGTAAAATAAACATTATTAATTATGGAAGTTTATCACAGCTGGTATTAAAGCAATTTTCCCCAGTAACTTCTATTGCATTAAACATTTAAAAATGATTAAGATAGACTAATTTCGTAGATATATATTTATATATATATATTACATACATGTCTATGTATATATATATGTTGTGTGTGTTTATCTTTGAATTTGTGGTTAGCATTTTTCTACTTTTTACGCCTTACTTTTTTTAATGAGTACAATATTGATCTATAATAATATTTTATAGTATTTTTGTTTTACAAAACATCTCGAGTTTTTTGTTTGTTGACAACATTGTCGCACCTGATGTAAGATAAGACAATTTCTTTGTTATCTCTTATTCACCACAATAACTGCCAGTAGTCTAACTGGTAGGCAGTCAAAAGAAAGGAAACCTGCTTACCTGGTTAGTTCACTTCTCGTCCTAGGCTTATTTTCTAATCCCAGTTCAAGTGAGCAGAGACAGATCTGGAAAGCTGGGATATATTTAGCCTTGATTGAGCAGTGAACATTTTTTTGTATGTTTCAGCTTTTGTGTTTGTGAACAGCTTCGTGGATTGAATTATTTTAAGTAAAATGATAAAATTGAGTAAATTTCATGGATTGCTCAAGTGGACGAAATTTATGTGGTACACATGATCATCGTAATATCTCATATCTATGTACTCACCCATCGTGTATAAAAAAAAAGTTTGCAGTATTCTGGTTTAGCACTTAGCTTCAGAAATCTGTTAGCTACATAAGGTTAATGTAACTTACAATTTTACAATTTATAATACATGTTGAAATGAGAAATTATCACAGAACTTTTTTTTATGTCTTGCTTGTTTAAAACCAATTACGTTAACTTAATTTGGTTTGATGTAGCGCAAAGGCATTGAACTCACTTGTTATCAACAAACTAAGAAAAATGGCTTGATTATTTTGTTTATACATAAGGATTTCTTTAATTCAGAAAATATCCTAATTTAACTGTGACTTTCTAATATTTGAAAAATGTTACTTTATCGCTCTTCTTTAAAATTTAATTCAATGAGATTGTTTGAGGAATATTTAGATTTTTTATATGTTAGTACTAATTTTTAACATTTGTTTAAATTGTCTGGAAATATTTGTTGATTTATGCATTAGGAATTTTTAAATCTGAATGAATAATTAATGCAAAAATACTTACATAATCTTAAAACATCGTATATTTGAAATGTTAAATTATAATATCTCCAGAAAGATTCTATTATGTCTTAGGAATTGTTATTGATCAGTTTTGAAAATGATTTCATATGAGTAATTATTTGTGTATTGACTATATTTGTAATTTGTTACAATGTAATCACATATTTATTGACTTATTTCATGATTTTAATTCTTGAAAAGATATAAGATCCAATAAATTTTTAAAAATTATTTTAGATCCATGTTATAAATGTAGGATTTTCCATCTAATTATTAAACAATTAATTTTTATTTTTTCAATCTACTGTAAAACCAGTTCCTCTGATAATCAGTAGATGTCACCACGAATCAGAGTCATGTGATAAGCTCATTCAGCGCCACCTATCCCAGAACAAAACTGAGTGACGCTTCGTTTTCGCTCTCCTTCTTTCCCCCACTTTTTCCGCTTCTCTTCTCCTTCGCATTACCCGAGTCGGAAGTAGACTTCAAACGCCCGAGCGCGTTCCAGTGCCCTTCGCTAATACGGGTTAAATGAGGCAGTCATCTATCTTTATCCGAAGAACTGGTCAACTTTTCATATCATAGTGTAAATACTTTTCACTCTTCATCATCTCTCCTAATAAACAAGTAAAGCTACTGCGAGCCTCATCCTTGAATATCAACAACAACACATGGAAACCGGTAATGGAATTGCTCCCCTAGACAACCAGCCCTTTGCGTAAGAGCAACCCATCGTAGATTCGGGATGAACAATCTCCATCACCCCACTGTATACATAAATGATTTTTATTTTTGTAAACATTTGTGTATGATGCTGACAATATTTGACAAAAAAATGCGAATCATTGCATGTGTTTTCCTTTTATTTTTTGCAGGATGCAACAAAAATATTGATTGTTATGATTACTTTTATTTTAGTTTGATCTAAAATTTGGATAATGGCAAGTATAAGCTACATTTATTATTTATTTTATAAAATAACACAGTAGTATTTAAGAAACAGGTGTTGAGGAATTTATAAGATTTGGGGGCTACTTTGCTACACTTTTTATTGATGACTACTCAGAATGATGCTCGAGAAGAATTCTATTTTTTTTTACTTCATAAAGTGTAAGTTACTGTTGCTTAGATTGTTTTTCAATTAACTGAGGATTTACTATACATCTTTCACATTTTGTTGTTTTAAGATATTTATTTATATTTAAGATATTAAGTTTTACTTTTTATGAAGAATTGTTATACATCCGTTGGTGGCGTCTCTGCACCTCCCAAATTCGATGTTACGCTGGGCCCTCTATATCCTGTTTTAATTCACTCTACCACTTACGCTCGTACCGAGCTACAGAACTCTATGGACTCTCATTTTCTTTATTACTAAAATAAAGTGAAGAGTAAACTGTTTCTACATCCTGTTTTTCTGCTCAATTGAACTATCGACGATATATTTAAAATACTGATATACCTCCTTTCGGATTAACTTAAATCACCTCTATAAATTGGTTTGTCTGCAACGGAGTAATGTCGATCACAGCTTCAAATCGACAACGTGGCCCTTTTAAAACGAAGCTCAATACAATAAAAACTTTCATTAGTGAGTTCCATCCGTCTGAGGATTCAATAAAGGATAACATTGAACTGAATAATAAGTTGACTTCAATAAATAACCTTTTCAAAGGTCTGGAAGATTTAAAAATTTCCGTTTTGTGCCCTACCTAATGTTATGGAATTAAAAGACAGTTTGGAATTAACTATTGATATAGAAGAAGAAGCACAGCAAGTGAAGGTAAGCCTTCTTGTATTTCTATCTAAATTTGAAGATGAAACACAAACTGTTAATACTTTACCAAAGGACAATATTAAATTACCAGAATTTGAGTTGTTTAAAACACAATTTATGGATATAATTGAAAATAATTGTACTTTAAATGAGACTCATAAACTCTGTTACCTTAAAGAGGCTCTCATAAATGATGCTTCTTTAATTCAGAGTGATCAAGATACTTTTGAAAATAAGATTATCTCGATATGAAAACAAACGATATGATTGATTATCTCGATATGAAAACAAACGATATGATTGATTATCTCGATATGAAAGCAAACGATATGATTGATTATCTCGATATGAAAACAAGAGAGCTTTGGTAGATATTCATATTACGGAGATACTTTCTATTTCAAAAATTCATAATGAAAATCCTGCCCAAATCAGACTGCTAACGAACACTGTTCAAAGTTATCTACGCTCTCTCAAAAATTTAAATATGATGTCTTTTTCACTTTCCAATGCTATCATACTCCATATATTAATTAATAATGTTGATAGAGAATTTCAAAGATTATTTCAACTAAGCGTAAAATCATGCCACATCACCCTTACAGTTCATATCTCCAACCATGTGATTTCTGGCTGTTTCCGATATTGAAGGAGAAGCTCCGTGGCAGAAAATTTAATACAGATTTAAACGTTATTTCAGTAGTGCAGGGTTCTTTGAAGAAGCTTCCAGAAAAAAACTCTTCTACTTGTTTTGAAAAATGGGTTGCACGAAGGGATCATTGCATATCGTCTGAAGGAAGGTATTTTGATATATAATGGTTTATTTTGTGCTGCAAATATATTTCTTTGTTTTTTATGATTTTATTCTCAGGTTTATGGAACTCCCTTTGTAATTTGTGTTTGGTATTTCTTTTAAATTAAATTTAAAAGAAAAACCAATTGAGCATTTACCTTTTCTTGTCCATAAAACTTTCAATGTTGTAATCATAGAATCGAAAATCAGATCTGACAATTATTCAAAATGGATGGCTTTGTTGAAAAACAAATACAAACACAAAGATAAACTTTGTTTAAAACATCATTTCGTTGGTATTTTACACTTCATCATAAGAGGTCCCATAAATCAAGACCTGTAATAGTAAATTGTAGAGATACGCTGGCTCATTAACTCTGGGTAAGTAACCCATATTCTGTAAGGAAAGAATCGGCTTACATTTAAAACATGGATGCTTAAAGAGCTATAATACGGCCACCTAAGAGCCAAAATTCTAATATTATTCTAACTGCACTTAACAGACTTTGAGGTACAACCTGAAATTATCTTCTGTGTAAGTTATCAAAATATCTTTCACTTAATTTAGAATCTTTAGGTAAAATAAGAGGATACTTTTGAACATAGGGCTCAGAAACATTTCATAACCTACCACCCACATGTACAATGCTTTAACCATCTACAAATGGAACCAAATGAGAAAGACTGCTAAAATTTTGTTTTTCCTCTAGTAAAGATCTTTGAGCATGATTAAACAATACCATTTCAACACACTTAACTTCTTCAATGGATAAAGAATTGGTTTTCTTTATTGTGTTCCTATTATAAAAAACGAATCTGAAAATATAAGACAAACATAATTAAATTTTAATAAAGATGAGAATATTATAAGAGTTAATTCACTGCAAACTGTGTGGGAAGCATCAGTCATCAAAACAATCTATTTACTGTCCTCAATCAGTGGATATATGTTTTGTTTCTCGTAGTATTATTTCCCTCTCACTTTGTTGACTCAATTTGCCACGAATTGCTTCAATCAGGTTGTCTTACCATTTTTATCCTGAAAAGGGATGACTTGAAATTTAGCCAATGATAATCAACAGAATATCTTTTACAGCTTACTGTCTTCGCCATTTTAGATGATAGACGATCTGCAACTACATCTAGTTTCTTTATTCAACTTTAGCAAGAGTAATTCTACTCTTGCTAAAGTTACACCATTCAAAGGAACCACCATTCAAAGGAAGCCAAAAGTTTCACTGAAGTCCATCTTCAGCTTTAGTTTTCAAATAAATGGTTGCTCCTTGTACTTTCTCACTAACTTCTCAAAAACTGTGTAACAGGTCAATTGAAAAGTCCCCGGCCTGACACATAGATGGCGCTACTAAAATTAAATCCATATGTTTTTTTAGTTAGCCCTAACCCTCAAAAGATGCGTGTATAAATTTGACAGCTGTCGGATCATTAGTTTGTGCATTATAGCATTTTGAGTGAAGCAACTTTTGTTATTGTGAAAAAAAATGGATAAAAGGGAATTTCGCGTGTAGACAAAATATTGCTTTTTGAAGGGAAAAAATACAGTTGAAAATAAAACTTGGCTTGATGCCGAGTTTCCGGACACTTCCCCAGGAAAATCAACCATCAAGGATTGGTATGCTAAGTTTAGACGTGGTGAAATGAGCACCGAAGACGGTGAACGCAGTGGACGCCCAAAAGAGGTTGTTACCGACGAAAACATTAAAAAAATCCACAAAATGATTTTGAATGACCGTAAATTGAAATTGAATGAAATAGCAGACACTCTAAAGATATCAACTGAACGTGTACATCATATCATTCACGAATATTTGGGTATGAGAAAGCTCAGTGCAAAGTGGGTGCCGCGCGAACTCACTTTTGACCAAAAACAACGACGAGTTGATGATTCGGAGCAGTGTTTGAAGAGGATCAAGCGTAATAAAACCGAGTTTTTGCGTCGATACGTGACAATGGATGAAACATCATTTCACTCCGAAGTCCAATCGACAGTCATCCGAGTGGACTGCACAGGATGAACCCGCTCCAAAGCGAGGGAAAACGCAACAGTCGGCTGGCAAGGTTATGGCGTCTGTATTTTGGGAAGCGCATGGAATAATTTTCATTGACTAAATTGAAAAAAGAAGGACCATCAACAGCGACTATTACATAGCGTTATTGGATCGTTTGAAGGACGAAATCGCCGAAAAACGGCCGCATTTGAAGAAAAAGAAAGTGCTGCTTCACCAAGACAATGCACCGTGTCACAAGTCAGTGAAAACGATGGCAAAAATCCATGAATTGGGCTTCGAATTGCTTCCTCATCCACCGTATTCTCCAGATCTGGCTCCCAGCGACTATTTCCTGTTCTCAGATCTCAAAAGAATGCTCGCTGGGAAGAAATTTTCGTCGAATGAAGAGGTGATCGCCGAAACTGAGGCCTATTGTGAAGCAAAGGACAAATTGTACTACAAAAATGGTATCGAAAAGTTGGAGGGTCGCTATAATCAGTGTATCACCCTTGAAGGGAATTATATTGAATAAAAAACTAATTTTGCCAAAAAAATGTGTTTTACTATGGTAGGCCGGGGACTTTTCAATAGACTGTTATTCTTAATACTGAGCATTAAGAAATAGCTCGCTCGCTCTAAGCCCAACACATTTTATATATCAACTCGGTCAAAACACCATATTTGTCTATTTCCTTTTTCTCGCAGCTCGCGCATTACTTATGTAAATCCTCAAACTAGCGAACATATTCGGACGGCGCTCCGATCGCATGCCCAAAAATAAATTTATTTCTAAAGGTAAAAAAAGCCATTTATAAAAGAGAGCTTGCATGAATACGTAAAAAAAAGTTTTTCTTCATTTCTATTTCTTAAGAATTGAATACGCATTGCTTGTAGTAATAAAAAAATAAGGGGTATTTAGTTATAATCTAAAAATCATTTTTTGACATACTAAACTTTTCACGTGAGAGCATTAAGTTTCTACTCAAGGTCAGTATCACATTGATACAAGAGAAGTTCAGCTTTTTAATTTTAAAAAGTGTAATTAATTTTAAAAAAATATCGCTCCATTAAATCCATATTCATACTTTATACTTCATATTCATAGAAGCTTAAATCACAATATCTCATTTTTGTTTTATGTTGAATTGAGAACTTTACTCCATTCATTTAAGAATACTTTTATCAGTACATGCAACTCTTATTTTTCCAGTATTATAATCGAAAATAGTTGTTCAAATACGGAGTGTTTTTTAGTGATTGGTAAACGTTTTACGTTACAAGTTTTTCAATCGAGATATTTACTGTTGAGGTATTCATAAAAATTCAGTATGCTAATTACTTTGTATTAAACTTTTAGTTTATACTGCATTGAAGACCAGTTTTTGCTGTTTGTTAATCTTCATTAATATTTAAGTGTAAATTAAAGATGAGGGCAATTTAATGAAGGTGAACTACCAAAAACCAAATATCGTAACAGATGAATTGAGGAAAGAAATATTTGTGATTATTATTCCGTTACAAAAATATTAGGTACCGAATTCGATCAAATTAATCAATTTACGAGTTTTGGTATAGAAGCCATTTCTTCGAAAATAGTCTTTTATTTCACAAATTTTTGATACCCCTACTTTCAATGCGTTATACGGAAATATAAGAAAAAATAGTTATCACAGAGCTGATTAATGTTTTTTTGTTTAAATAGTGTAAATATTTTTTTAAACCAGCTGTATGTATTCTAATAAAAAAAAAAGCTTGAACTTACACTCATTTTAAAAAACATATGATTGATTTTGTGGGAGGAAATTCTTATATTTGATAGCTTTTTTTTTTTTTTTTTTTTTAGTTTGTAGAATATTGAAGGTAATTGAGAATGGAGAGATGTAGCTTTCTTTGATTACTTTTTAGAAAAGTAATTTCCTATAATAACAAGAATGAAAAAAAAACTGTATCAAAGAAAAACATTTCACTTGCAGAAATATTGGCCTTAATCTTACAGAGTTTTTAGCAATTGGTTAATTAGTTCTCTAAATCTTAAAAAATAATTATAATGCTTATAAAATAAGTAAGTAATTTAATGTGCTTAAAAAAATGAAAGACATTGTGTGAATGTAATGATTTTCGCAATAATATTTGTGATTAAAATTGGAGGCTTAATATCTTTTCTGCCTATATTGCAGATATTAGTTTAAATATAACTTTTTTCTATTATATAAATACGGAAACTGTACTTAGCTGTGAATTAGAAGACTCTCGTAGTAATAAATTGAATTTAAATTATAACTAATTTAATTTATTCAATTATTGTTTTTTAAAGTGGGGAATATTCACCCCTAGAGCTTTAACTGCATCGAAATCACCAAGGAAAATTCGTATCTTAATCCCTACGCCAGCCAACAAAAAACGTCTCTCTTTCTCAGGTTCTTACGCCTCCACCTGCATGAATATTTTCCTCCTCTCGCTCACACTGCAGTTGGAGGGGGGGGGGAGAAGTCTATTTTCACGCCTTCCCATCGTCTGCACAACTGCAATCAGTTCGGTAATCGCTGATTTTTCATGGGAAAACAGGATGTCGCTCTGTTTGCACCATGGAGGGTAAAGCATCCTTCACCCCACATAAATAAATTGAGTAATTCAAATGACACAGAATCAATATATATTCATATTAATTTAGTACATTCACTTCATGTTCCCTGATCTGCAACTTTGGGCAAAAATAAATACTTTGTTCTTCTAATTGAGATGTAAAATTACTGTATAACTATTATAAAAAAAACATTACATGATTAATTTTATTTTAAAGTTTTTTTATGTACACTGGAAATATTTCCCGTTGAATATTGCAATGTGGATAATTTGATATTTTGCGAAACTCGGAACCTTCTGTCTTATCAATTTACAATCGACAAAATATAATATCAGGCATGATAGAAATTTACCATACCATATCATAAAAATTTTGCTGTAAGAAGATTGTATTTATACCCTATTTTAAAGACAAATTTAGGAATTTTAAATATGTTATTCAGTATTCTAAGCGAAAAAATTAAGGACAGATATTCGCGAGTTTCTCCTACAGAATCAGAATAAATGGGACACTGTTTTACATGTTAGTTTTGATTGAAGCCGCGACGAGTTGTCGTCTTTTTGCGTCGTCACCATTGACGAGATATGGATTCATCATCAAGCAATAATCAAAGCAATGGGTGGATTCCGGTGAATCTGCTCTAAAGAAGGCGAAGATGGTCTCATCTACTGGAAAAGTAATGGCAAAGGTTTTTTGGGACGCGAAGGGAGTCATATACATTGTCTTCTTGGGAAAAAAAACGATCGATGGACAGTGAGTTACCTCATTCCTACTCATAATACTCTATTTCCCATTCCAAGCACGGGTACTTTTTGAATCACTCTCGTATATAATGAAACATTTTTCCTGGTAAATGTTTGACTGCGGAAGAGAGTACTGTTAGTTATAGATCATCCAGAAAAAGGAGTTTATGGGAAAAGCTTTTAGGACTCTTGAAGCATAGTTTAAATGTCTTAAAAACCAAATATCCAGAATAAAAACAAATTTTAATTTCTATGTGCAAAGTTTTCAAAGAACAGATTTAACCACCCAAGGTGAGCATTTTTTTATAATTATTATTAAATTGCTCGATTAAATATAAGAATCAAGGTAAGCGATGAAATATTCAGAAATGGACAATAGTAAACTTTTCCGATATTAAAATTAAAGGAAATGATAAATTATTAAATCGGATATATTTAAGCTAAATGTAATTAAAATTAAAGCAAACGATGAATTATTAAATTGAATATATTCAAGTTAAATGTAACTAAACTTGAAGCAAACGATAAAAAAATTAAAAAGTGAAATTCTGGTACGCCAAAGTGCCTCAACTAAAACAATAGCCCTTTAGGTGGCTAATAAAATGGTAATTGTAAAAGATCTTTCACTGCTGACCTATGATTGATTGAGAGTGAAACATGTATATCAAACTCTTTTCAAGTTACAGTAGCTTAAAAACAGTTTAAAATAATTTAAGTCTTGACTGATTAGCACAAGACCTATGATTGGCTTATTATTGATCCAGCCTTTCAACTGTTACGATCTTCATTCAGGACCGATGTTATGACTCAATGCAAACTCTCCTTTCGTTTTAAATATATTTATTTTCACAATACGACACAGAGATAATGAGGCTATTTACATTAGAGAAAGTTATTCTGGATAGAATACGTACATAATATTGATGAAAACTTATATAAATACTATTAAATAGCGTAAGTTAACGTAATCTCATCAAAAGCTTTTTTCATTTTTATTTTTCCTTAACCTAAACTAAAAAGACGTTGCCAGATTCCACGTTGGAATAAGCTAAGAGTAGAATTAAAGAAACAGGAAATACAAAACGTAATGATGAATGGCAACAAATGGTATGATGTAGAAATTTCCTAGCGGGGTTAAAAGGAACTTTTGAAATAGAACTTCTCCTTACCTTAACTTGAAAGAGTTGGCATACTATAATTATGTACGTAGTGTCTCCCGGCGTGTAACGTAAACGTAGTCACTTTAGAATTATAAGTTTTTACGTGTGTTAAATAGAGAGAGAATGTCTCGTTTTACCGTTGTTATCTTTTTACTTACTTCTCTTATATATTGTGCTTCAGGTAAGTTTTTCTATATTTTTTGGAGACACAATTTAAATATGCTTTACCAATATTTTCAGTCATCAGATTTTAATTTGATTTTCTAGAATTAAATTATGTTTTGATCGTGAATTCTTTCATTTCATTGTTATCTATTTACTATTAAATAATTAATAAGATAGAAGGTGTATTTTTCAAAAAGAAATATGGTATTGGATAAAAATAAGATTATTAATTTGTGTGTGTAAAATTTTATCTAACTTCTACAACCTCAATTTGTATATTGATGGCTGTCTGATTCTTGAAGCAAATAAATGTAAAGATTTTTTGATGTTGTAATTTATCTTCCTAAGTAAGTTATCTTTATTATAGTGTTTTTATATTTATTCTTCAAAGGTGTAGTTAAAGTTTTAACATTGTAGTTTGTAATTTACTTTAATTTTTCGTTCTGTTGAACATTGACTGATTTTGAATAAAGTAATTTCATTAGATTTTGAATAAGATAGTTTAAGATAAACGTTAAAATGTATAAATTTTTAGATTATCGTATATTTCGGATAAGGTGTAATCATTCGAAATCTAAAGCAAAAAAAAAAAAATATTCATTGTCAGCTTATTTAGCTTACTTCTGTAAATTATTTCTTTAAAGATAGGTTTTTAAAAAATGCTTTTATTGAAACTCTTTGTAAATAAGAAATTACTTTTGTGTAGTGTTGTTTAAATTTTAGGTTAGCCTTTAGTATTGCACACCCAAATTTTTCGCCAAAAAATTTTGCCAAGTTTGGTGATAAATGATAATTTGTATCAACCTATAACACATCTCATTGGATGGCACTCTAAGGAATATTTAAGTTTCAAGATAGTTGTTTGCATGAAAAAATGAAAATAAATTAATTTTCGAAAATTACGAAGTTCTATGATTATTTCAAAGAAAATATAAATACTATCATTAAAAGATCAGGTTTGCTATATCTTGTGAAGGTTCTCTATATCTTGTGAAAATATTGTCCATATTCAACTTAAAGGGAAAGAACTTTTTGACCAATAAAAATTCTTCCTAGATCAATAAAGTGATTAAAATATCATTATTAGGTTCACAAAATTAAAATTCCGAAATTGTGTGAATAATCTTTAAAACATAAATGTCACGAAAATAAAGAATCTTGGTACTTGTCTATTATAGTAGTGCCCGATGATTAATCACCAAATGACCAAGAAATATCTCCAAGTAGGTTGTATCAAAAGGCAGGCTTCTTGAGTTTTCTGACGACTTGGCGTAACAGGTCAATTGAAAAGTCCCCGGCCTGACACATAGATGGCTCTACTAGAATTAAATCCATATGTTTTTTAGTTAGCCCTAACCCCCAAAAGATGCGTGTATAAATTTGTCAGCTGTCGGATCATTAGTTTGTGAATTATAGCATTTTGAGTGAAGCAACTTTTGTTATTGTGAAAAAAATGGATAAAAAGGAATTTCGCGTGTTGATAAAATATTGCTTTTTGAAGGGAAAAAATACAGTTGAAGCAAAAACTTGGCTTGATGCCGAGTTTCCGGATACATAACCAGGAAAATCAACCATCAAGGATTGGTATGCTAAGTTTAGACGTGGGGAAATGAGCACCGAAGACGGTGAACGCAGTGGACGCCCAAAAGAGGTTGTTACCGAGGAAAAGATTAAAAAAATCCACAAAATGATTTTGAATGACCGTAAATTGAAATTGAATGAAATAGCAGACACTTTAAAGATATCAACTGAACGTGTACATCATATCATTCACGAATATTTGGGTATGAGAAACCTCTGTGCAAAGTGGGTGTCATGCGAGCTCACTTTTGACCAAAACAACGACAAGTTGATGATTCGGAGCAGTGTTTGAAGATGATCAAGCGTAATAAACCCGAGTTTTTGCATCGATATTTGACAATGGATGAAACATCAATTCACTCCGAAGTCCAATCGACAGTCATCCGAGTGGACTGCACAGGATGAACCCGCTCCAAAGCGTGGGAAAACACAACGGTCGGCTGGCAAGGTTATGGCGTCTGTATTTTGGGATGCGCATGGAATAATTTTCATTGACTACCTTGAAAAAGGAAGGACCATCAACAGCGACTATTACATAGCGTTATTGGACCGTTTGAAGGACGAAATCGCCGAAAAACAGCCGCATTTGAAGAAAAAGAAAGTGCTGCTTTACCAAGACAATGCACCGTGTCACAAGTCAGTGAAAACGATGGCAAAAATCCATGAATTGGGCATCGAATTGCTTCCTCATCCACCGTATTCTCCAGATCTGGCTCCCAGCGACTATTTCCTGTTCTCAAATCTCAAAAGAATGCTCGCTGGGAAGAAATTTTCGTCGAATGAAGAGGTGATCGCCGAAACTGAGGCCTATTGTGAAGTAAAGGACAAATCGTACTACAAAAATGGTATCGAAAAGTTGAAGGTCACTATAATCAGTGTATCATCCTTGAAGGGAATTATGTTGAATAAAAAAAAACTAATTTTGCCAAAAAAATGTGTTTTACTATAGTAGGCCGGGGACTTTTCAATTGACCTGTTAATCGTAATTTAACGGGCTCCGCTGTAACCGACAAGTACCAGAATCTTAAACTCGGCATTTTATTTTCACCCTCATGTCCTAGTACCCTAAAAAATATCTATAAATTTGTGTAATATGTATATTTATTTTTTGAACATGGAATTTTGTTGGAAATTTTGATGGTAACCCTTTGATAAACATGATACTTGGCGCCAAAAAACGGCAGCAAATTTGGCAGGTGGACGATACTAAAGCTGTTCTGAATATTAATCAGCATAAAATAAGTGTATTTCTGAGCTCAAGGTTTCACAAAAGCAATTACTTCCATCAAGAAAATAAAATACCTTCTTCAAATTCCTGATGTGTTTTTATTTTCACGAGCACAACATTCTTGCGTACAAAAATGTTACAATGTTAAAAAGAATTAAAATAGGCGATTCTGCCTTAAAAATCAATTATTAAATTAGATATAATAAAAGCAGAGTTTAAAATATTAAATACAAGGTATTTCAAAACTCACATGGGTAAAAATTTAAAGGAGTGATAGAAAACATCTAAAAAGTAATTTTCATCACATGATGTATAGGTGGAAAACAAGCAGTGAAGTGCTAGGTACCTGTAATGTTGTAATAAGATAATGGTAACTGTATTGCTGTAATTGAATACATAAAGCTCAAGTTTTCATTTACATTGTTGTTTAAACCGTGGATTTCAGGCAACATGCCCTTTTCATGATTATTGTATGTTGCCATGCCCTCTGAAATCCACTGCAGAAACAACGGCATGCAAGAAAACTCATGCTTTTTAGTTTCTAATTCAGCGTTGTCTAGCGGTTCACCACTTGCTCTCTGCTTATGTATTGGTAAGTTGAAAATTGCTTGTTCTGATTTTTTCTATCACCCCTTAAATTTTTGCCCTTGAGTTTCGAAATGCCCTGTATACAAGTACCTGAGCAATGTAAAAATATACATTAAGGAAACTAAATGTAATTATTGTAATCATAATGTATTATAATGTCAGTCTTTTTACCCTTACAACATGTATCCTTCCTTTTATCCCCTCTCATTTCTGTTGATGCTATTTTCTCAAAATGTATAGGCACATGTTAATAAGTTTATGGAAAGATTTTCTCTGTTCTTTTAACATAAGTGGCATGTTTTTGATAATCAAATGCATTTTTAGTATACTGTAAATGAGATTAAAACCACTTGTTAATTACAGCTGCAATATATTTGGATTTGATAATTATTTGTTGTCAAGTTTACTTTTGTTTTGCCTTTAGTACATGTAATAAATAGAGCTACTGTTATAATTATTGTAGTAAAATATAATGCAGTATTCTATAATATAAAGTCATAATTATCAAATCTAAAGTGAAAGCTTTCTGATTTAATTTTCAAATGTTTATGAGATGAAAGAACATTTATATACAATTCATTAATTAGATGTATATTCATAAAAATTGAATGAAAAAATGAGCTCTTTTTATAACTTTGTAATAAGAATTCAAACATTTTCAGATATTAAAATTTTAATGAAATAAGCTAAAATTCTGCAATATATTAGGTAGAAAAAAATATATTGTGTAACTCGATTCTTTTAAAACAAGATATAACGGTACTTTTGCATCATCACATATTTGCGTTGATTTTATACTTAAAGTAGCTAATAGGAATTCAAATAACTGATGCCAATAAAGATTGCTGTTGCTAAGAGATATTGGAAAGAAAAAAATGGAAGAAATAGTTTGCTAATTCAAAACATGTCATGAAAATCATGAATTGATGCCATATTTTACATAATTCATTTGAAGTATTTAAGCACTCTTAAAACTAATGATGATTGTGCAATTTTAATAATTAAAAATAACAATTTCTCGTCATTTATTCCATCTTTTGTAAGACTTCTTACTATTACATATTAGTACAAGGTCATTCATAATTTATAATAATAAGCTTATTTTAAACTTAAGTGACAACCATAAAAAAAACTTGGGAAATTTCCTATATCTCACTAAATAATATTTCATTAATATGTATAACATTTAATACTAATAACTTGTTAAAAGAGTGTCTGATCATATATGCATCTGTATAGAATTTTTTCTCGGAATATCTTGATCTGGATAGTAATGTTTTCTCTAAGTGCAATTTTTGTTTATTTATAAGAAACAAGTAAAATTTAGTGTTTAATGTAGCTAAGTCTTGTTGATTACATTATATTTTAAGTAAAACAGTTCTTAACCTCTCATCTTTCATCAAAAATAGTATTCAGTTATTCACATAAACATTTAAAATTACACAATTTGGTTCTGTGTAAATAAATTTTAAAAAATGCAAATTAAAATAGTAGATGGTATACAACATACTTTTATTAGCAATTTTGATGTAAATAGTGTTTCTATTTTACATTGATTTTCTATAGATGTAAATGTTTCTTAATAGTTTTCTACCTTTTTTTTTTTTAGCTTATAAAATATTGTAACTTAGATTCCTATGTTTATGTTGGATATTCCATTTACTACAAGTGTAAGCTTTTTTTAATGATTTTCTGTGATGAAAAGGAAAACAAAATATTCTTTAACATTCCAAAACAAGTAATTTGAATGAGCAGAAATATTGTCAACATAATAAATTATGAATTCAGGTATTTTGAGTGTAACTAGTGAATATATATATATATATAGTTTATTTGTATAAAATTACTCAAAGTTGTATTTTGGTATAAAATATTTTTAATGTAGTTAACCTTTTGAGGATGAGCGGTCACTTTTGCAACTAAAAAGAACAACATCTTAAAGGATGGGATTGATCAGGAAATTGGCCACATAGTACCTTCCCCTCTTAATAGTTTTCGGATTGTCATAGAGCTTGTAAATGCCAATCGCTTCACACACACCCTTCTTGTATTCAGATAGTAGGGAGATAGACCTCTTTTACACATGCTTATTAAAAAATCTCTTTTTGTCCCAGCCTGCATTAGAAAAAGTAATCATTCCTTCCATGCAAATTTAGGAAGAATATGTGCAATGTTTATTACATTGACAAGTGGTGTCTTTTTACAAAATTGAGTTGCACAATTTTGTAAAATTATAAGAACATTGTGTTCGCCTTATATGGAAACATGTAAAATATGCATTCCAAAAAGAGAAAAAACTTTGCCAAATAATTTTTTTTTTAATATTTGAATGTTTTAAAATTCCCACCCCAATAAATTTTTAATATTTTTAAGTATCTTTTTCTCAATTTCTTAGAATTGTTTTTTACAATTCTGTTTATGGGTTTGGTTCTAATAGTGTTATTTACAGTTTTGCAATTTTTTTCTGTATCGGACGCTATGAAAAACAGTTGCATCTAATTTTGTGAATTTTGTAAAAAAAATAGTTATCAAAATCCTTGTTTCATGCATAAAATTATCAAACAAATTATGTAAAATAATTGGAAGTATTTTCGATACCTTTTATTGATTTCACAAATGACTTTTGGAATGGTAAATGCATGGCTGTCATGAAAAATTTAAAAACTGAGAAAAAAGAATATAAAACTTTGAAGTTCAATGAAATAATATGGCACACTCTCTGGAACTTGAAAGTTTGTACGTATATTTATAAAAGCTCTAAAGTTAAAATAAAGTAATATAACTTTTTCTGATATTTTGTCCTTTTTAGGGAACAGTTTCCCCATAATTTTGTATGAATAAGCAATTCAAAAATGGTAGAAATATCTTTTGAAACAGCAGTCAACTCACTCTTGTTTGATAATTTCTTTACATAATAGTGGTAAAAAATTAAATCTTTATCAAAAGTTTTAATTACTATGCAAAACTTTAATGTTCAAGAAAGAAAAAAAAATTGTAACAATTAAAATGATATAACTGAAAGAGTTAATGTTGGAAAACATAACATACTGTACTTGGTTAAATGAGTATTGAATTTATTCAAACTGTTCAAAATTAATGAAAACGGGTCTGACTTTTATTAGAGTACCAGCTCTCTAGTGAAGAGAGCATTTTCCTCTGTATGAGTGAATGAAAGGGTAGACACGCAAGGTGTCAAGAAAAATTTAATCTGTTGGAGGCAAATTAAGGAGTGCGAGGTGGGAACGGCAAGGTGTGGTCACCAGGGGGCCGAAGCACATCGGTGACCAGCTGGCCAGAGTAAAGTAGGAGAAATTAATGAAAAAATTACATAACATGAGCTGTTATACAGTAGTTTATTTGTACCAACAATTCTAAAAAATGGACCAATATTACAGATATAACTAATTTTTCAAACCATATATTTCCATCAATTGTATTTATTTATGAATTGTTGAAAACCTTTTATTGATATTGACATACAAATGTTGAAACTTGAGAGAAATTGAAAAATTAAAACAGAAACTAGCAATACTTACATTATTTCCTGTTTTTCTGTTCTAAAATCTTTAAAAAAAATAGTTTTCATAGGTTTATTTGAGTTTTTAAACAGAAGAAAAATACAATATTGAATATATAATTCTTGGAAAGAGGAAAAATTTTTTGAGCACTTTCGATGCTTATTTTAATTCTAAAATTCCGCAGAGTTTTGCATTTCTCGACTTTATCATAATTAGAGAAGTTGTTTGCAAATAAAACATGCTATTTCTTTTTAAAAGAAAAATTATAAAAATGACAGGCAGTCATTCTTGTTTGTTTAAATACTGCTGTGAAAAAAAAATGTGCATGTATTTTCTTTTCTTTCGTTGCAAACATTAAAGAATTAAAACTCATACGTCAGATAAAATATCAATAAATTTTGTGCTCAACTGTTTCAAGCCTTTCTATCTGGATGTTTAAATCTTTTAATGCACAAAATGCCTTAGGGCTAGTTTTTGAAAAGTGGTGGGTGCAATCGTTTAGTGAAAACCTTATAAAAAAATCCAAGGGAAATGGGATAATTGCGTTCATGCGTACTATTCTTTCGCAAATTTCTTTCTTGATTTCTGTTTAGTTTATTGACGTTAGATGCGTGTGCAATTCCTTTCTTACAAAGTCGTCATGGGTGTCCACGTTATACATCCATAAAACTAAGTTTTTAGTGAAATGTTTGAAACTTTTTTTTTGACAGTATGTTTGTCTTTTCTTGCAAGAAAAAGTTTTTAAAAGTTGTTAAAAGCTATCTTTGATCAACAATAAATCAAGTAAAACAGTTTGGCAATCCTTTCCATTGGAATTGTAACAGCTAAAAATATTAATTTTGATGAAGGTATAAAAAATTTCATAAGTCAAAGCTCATATAAAAACAGTTTTAGCTTTTTTTTAGAGAGTGAAATGATAACATTTTTTAAAACATCAATGACAGATTAATGAACTTCTTTAAGTATATGATTATCGGCTAGATGCAAGTTTTTTTTTTGTCTTAGTGATGTTTTTTTTTTTTTTTTTTTTTCAAAATCACTTTAATTTTTTAATTTCATTAAATAATTGTTTATTATATATTTGTGTTGACATTTTTTTTATTGAGATAATTCATATAAGGGACCTCAGATAGGTTTCCGCTCTGATCCTCAATAGTGTTAGGTTCTCTAATATTATTGCACTTTTGTGATAACAGAAATGTTGTTTTATAAGAACTGAATTGACAATCATATTTTCTTTTTTCCTTTATTATTTTAATTTTCTTTTATCACTCATAATCTGAGTATTACACATAGAATTCAAAAAATATTTTGCTATGTAGCACTCCCAAATCATGCCAATGTTATTATAATTATTTTTGAAAACAGTTAAGTTAATCATAAATAACTTTTAAAAATAAAAATATATTTATCAATTATTTCATTAATTTTGAGGAAGGAAATGTAAGAATTTTTGTAAGAATAGTATACATCTTTTTTAATTATAATTCGATAAAAAGCATTTACCAATGGATGAGTAATATAACTGTTTAAAACACAGCTGATTTTTTAAAAATATTAAATTTATTGACATATAAAAGCTGGATGTTTGTAAAGAGTTTTTAAACTTACATATATTTAATGTACATTTGCTCTTCATTAGCATATAATGTGTGTTACTTCACTAATATTCATTTTGAGTTCCAGAATGTTAAACAATATTAAAGTAGTTCATCGTTGATTTGAGAAAATAGGAAATCTGTCTCAGTGATATATACTCAATATTTTTCTTTTCAATTAATCTTCTTGATTATAAAGTATAATATTTATCTGAATTTTCGAAAGAAATAAAAGGGATATAATGTTTATTTCTGAAAATTTTCAACCTTAATTTCAAAATAAACATTTCACCATTTCTGTATATGATTACATGGATGAATCTGATACACATAAAAAATAAATTTTTATCATTTGCAAATTTTTAATGTGTTTACTAAAAATTAAGAAATTTGAAATATGTGATCATGCTACATACATTTAAACATGTTTTTGATATTTGATCTTTGATTAAAATGAAATAAACATTTTTTTTTTTTTTTTAATGTAATGTGTTTTATAATATGTACAGAGTAAAAGTTTCAATAAACACCGTAAAATATTGCAAAATAAATACTGCTGGAATAGTTAAAATTTTCTTTTGTAATTATACCTATAAATGTTTATACAAGAAACTGTTTTTTTCCCCCTCATATACAGACATACACATGTCATAGTTTATCACAGTTTTCATATACAGAAATCTTTAAACTCGATACAAATTAAAACATAAGATTTTTTTTCCTCTGCCATTTTATTGCTGTTATTAATTCAAAATTCATTTATATATATTTTTTAAGTTGGAAATATTAAACATAATTTTGTTGAATGGGACATTTTCATTCATATGGTATTTAATATAATTGATAATTGTGTCATGTAACGGTACTGGGATAACTTCCTACTATAAATATTGCTAAGTAAAATAATTATAGTTTTTTTTTTTTTTCTAATTATTGCATATGAATAGAATAATTTACAGCATGAAAATTCTAATTATGATACTAGGAAATTGTAGGAAAGAACGTGACTTATTTTTAGAACATAAACTAAGGAATGTTCTGAAAATTTCTTGTATTGAAAATGGACAAATAATTGCAATGCAGTTTTCAGTAAGAACTTCCCTAAAAAAAAAGTGGAGAATCATTTATTATTAGGGACTTCTTGAACCACAAACATCCCCGCTGCCGAGCAGGTGACCAACACTCTATGCAGTCCTTTTAGTTAGAGGACACTTCGACAGGAAAGAGGGTAAACAATGTGGTAAAAAGTCCCATCCTCATCACACACGCATGGTGTTATCTTCTCGAAAATTCCCATCTCCAACAATTTAATAAAATATTTCAGGTTATCATAATTTTCTGTAAAAGCTGTGTTATTTGTTGTAAAATGAAAAAAGAAAAACAAATGCCAGAAGTTGTTATTATTGAACTGAAATTTTTTTTAATTATCTGGTTTGTACAAAATATATTCTAAAAAGAAAGAAAAAGAAATGATTGATTTCCATTGACCACTTTGTACAAAACATTTTAATGAGGTAATAACATATAATTTATAAGGTATTTACCTTATAAATTATATTATTTAAGTCAAAAGTTGGGTTTATATAGAACTTTTGAGGAAAGTCTGTTTCATTTTAGAATTAAAGCAAGAATTTTAATGTTATGGTCTGTAGTATTTTATTTTTGTTTGTAATTCTAGATATTTCAGGGCCACGGTAGCCTAGTGGTCATGGTCGTATACTCATGGCCGGCGGGTTTCGTTCAGTCGCAGGTTCGATCCTTGGCCGTCAAAAACCTCCGTGTAGCCATGTCTGATGCACGTTAAATCTGTTCGGGAGCCAAAGTCCTCCCGTTGGCATGGTGTGGATGTTAGGAGAGGGGGTGCCATCTCAGATGTCGTCCTTGTCACTTGACCATAGTTCAAAATTACGAGGTCCGTCGCCAATAGCCCTCGTTTTGCTTCTAGTGCAACGTTAATAAAAACTAAACTAAACTCTAGATATTTCAAATAATCCATAATGAATCTTGCAATAGTGAAGCTTTAATGACATCGCATATATATTTATGCTGAATGTGATGTTTTCATGGATATAATTGCTATCAGTGACAGTATCTGAATAAATATATCTTTTAATTGCTTATATCATATTCATTTTCCTTTTTAGTTTTATTAATATATTAAGATGTTTTACATTCGGGAAATTTTTTACTGTACATTTATTCCTTCTGGTTTTGATCTCAATTATCCACTTTTACTGCATAGCATTGTGGCAGAAGGTGGTTTACTGCTTATAAATTTATGAACCAGAAAAATTCTCGGAAGGTAATTAATCGGCTCTACATAAAATTGGCTTAGAATGCCATATTTAAGATTTTTCCTTTATTTTCTTTATCACTCTGTGTTATTTCTTCTGCAAATGCCTTGTTTTTAATATACTTTTAAAATAAAATATGGTGGTATTGATTTTTGTTAACATAATTGTGATGAATTGAAAACTTTATGTTTGCAAGATAAATTAAGGACTTAAGAAACTTAATTTTTTTGTAAGTTTACCTTTGTAATCATTAACAAATGCATCAAATGCAAACATTTTTTTTAAAATCAACTTTTTAAGAAAAGTCTATATTTTGATTAATCGAGTGTAATTTGAGGAATACTTAATGCTTAGATTTCTATTACAACATGAGAATCTCTGGATTTATACTATTTAACAAAAGTTTCACTTAATTCTTGTATGTATGCCATATAAATATTTGACACTTCAAATATAAAACAATTTTTGCATAGATTTAAATTGGAATAAAATGTTCATTGTAGTTCTCTATAACCAGCAAAAAAGAGAGAGAGAGAAAGAATTTTAGTTTACTTATTAATTTTTATATTTTTTTTGGAATAACATACACTTGAAATCTTGAACTGCATTCATTGGAATAATTAAGATAGGTTTGAATTTCTCTGTAAAGGAAAACAGGTCAAAGTACATTTAACAAAATCTAAACTTTTTTGATATTAGATCAGTAATCTACCTTGAGTTATTAAATAATTGTAAAAAATGCTTTTTTCTGAAATTTTTATCAAAAAATATGTTTGCAAAAATATTGCATTAATTTGTATATAACTTAGCAAATAAAATATATCAAGCAAAATTACAATAATTTATCAGTTTTTTTCCCAGTGTTAATTAAAGAAATGTCATTTGAAATTCCTCACCTATTAATTGAGTATTTAACATATAAGTTTTATAAAAATATTGTATATTTTATAGTACTGTTTGTATATATTGATGTAACTAGTGATGCTTATTGAAGTTTTCAAATAAAATAATAGTTTAGAATCTGGATTGGTGGGCTTTTTCAAACTTCTACTTTTCTAATGAATATGTAGTGTTATTTAAAAATTGCACAATAAGTAACAATATATGTTGTAATAATATTGTCCAATAACACAAACTACAGTATCAAATCCTGACTATTGGTTTTGAATTTAAAATCCCATAAGATATTAGCGCTCATATTTTTATTAGAATTGAGGATCTTAAAACTATTGTATTCAGTATTGAATGATAAGGAATAAAATACTTTGTGATACCAAAACAATAACATCAAATAGAGATATGAGTAGATTGTGTTTTTGAGGCATGTTTATCCTGAAGTTTGGTTTATTTTACTTCATTGAGATATGTATAATGAAAACAAAATACTATCAATATTTCCAAATCAGCCTCAAGGTGTAATAGATTAACAGGCGGAATGTTTTTAAAGAATTGAATGGGATTTTGTACATTTAGCAACAAAAAAACACCATTATAACCAAAAGAAAGGAAGATAAACATTTTAGATTTCATTTTTTAAAAAAATTGTGAAACCACTCCTTTTTTTTACTTCCTGGACATATAATTGATTTTCCATATTTTAGAAAATTCTGCTCAAAAGTTTAAGTTATGGAGGCTTAAAAATTGTTTCTTCAATGTTAAATGATTACTTCAAACTTTTTCTGGCAAATGATTGATAATTTTGATTTTTCTAATTCTAAAAATATGAATGAAATACTGCTATTAAAAAGTTAGTTGCAACTTATCAAAATTTTTAGATATTTGAATGTTCTGTCTTCAGACACTTAATCCAAAATTAATGCAATTCCTTATAGTAATTTGTGAAAAAATCTGAAATCAAACTTTTACAGTCCCAAACCTAGCTACCTTAACGCTCTGTGTAGACTTTCATAAATTTTAATTGTTTATCTGCATATCACATTGTATTCAAGAATGAAAAAAACATGAGCTATGTTTTATTCCTGAACTATTTTTCATTGTGTAAAAAGTAATTTAAGATTAATTTTGGGGGGAAAAAACTTTGTAAAATATTATAACTGGAAAAAATGTTGATCATTTGTATGAAGCAATTGGATTCTAATAAAATCTGAAACTTGAGTGATGTAATTCTTTGAATTTTACTGAAGTATAGATTTTTTAGAAATTAATTTATTTTTAAAATAATTTAGTTACCATTAAGTGATTAATAGTGATATCAATTTTCTCCAGTTGCCATGAAAGTTATAAATGTTAAAAGGGATTGTTTTGTATTCTATGTTTACAAAACTAACATTTAGTAAACCAGAAATATTATAGATTAAATTTTTATTTTATGTTCTCTGGTGTTTTAGTTTTTCATTGTATTTGTTTCTTAAATAATAAGTGTTAACTTTGAGAAATGTTAACTCAGACTTATTAATAATTCATACTCGGTTTTCACAAATATAGCAAGATAAAATTCAGTTTAAAATTTTTTCTCAGTGCTTATAACATATTAGAAGATGAATTAAAGTCTATAATTTAATCAGTGATTTTATATATATATAAGAGTTTTTAACATGTCTGCTGACATTTTTAAGGATTTCTAATTATTTTTTTAGAGTATGGAACATTATAGTAAGATGTAATACTATGCCATTTTTATGTGCATTATATTTATTCAAGATGTTTACAAAAGAATATCCCAACTTTGA
The DNA here is from genome assembly GCA_019974015.1 of Nephila pilipes. Lineage (NCBI taxonomy): Eukaryota > Metazoa > Arthropoda > Arachnida > Araneae > Nephilidae > Nephila > Nephila pilipes. The sequence continues at coordinate 277,955 of BMAW01020845.1, read as the reverse complement.
AGTGATACATTTACAAAACTAAAAGATTTTACATCATTTTTGTACACAGCAATGTCTTAAGGCATGGGCCAACTGGGCCCAGGGCCTCGCCTTTGAGGGAGCCTCATCTCACTCTCTACACGGTCTCAATAAGGTCATGATCAGAATAATTTTAATCGTCATATGTTATTCCCGGACATGACTAATTGAAGACAGTTATTTCCATATTAAATATTTCTATTTGCAATGTTTGCTGAGAATTAGGGGAAATATTAGTTTTATTTCTAAAGCAAGATATATCCAATTGATAAAAATGCTACTGTGGGAAGGACAGTCGCAAACAACAGACACTCCCTCCAGCGACCTCTTACTTATTTGCATACATGAGTTAAGGATCCCTTATGAATGGACAAGAAATACACTTAAGCCCCCTTGCAGAAGAAAAAAAATGCATTCTCTGTTTTGTGATAGGCATCAGGGCTAATAAAAAGAAGGTTGAAATGACCGTGCAGGAAATCACACTTTTTCGAAGAAACGAGTGGCCTACAGTTCTAAATTGGCAATTCCTTCTTTTAAATTTAATTTCTTTGAAACACAGCAAATTGTACGTCTTTGAGATTTAAGATAGTATACAAATATTTATATTGCATTAAAAAAAGTAAAATAATTTGTTATTGTACTTTTTTTTTTTTTTTTTTTTGTAAATTTTCTCTCTCCCTCTGAACAACACGAAATAATTTTTTAACTGTTTATAAAATTGCATATAAATATTTCAATTGACTCTTGAATATTTTTATATTGATTAATATGTATAGGTGCACACTTCCTTCATTTTGAATGCACTATAATCTCCCAAAAGAATTTTCATTATGTATTGTAATTCAGAGAAATATTTTTATTTGTTTCTAACATAGAAAGTGTTATTTTACTCGTTTGAAAATTCAAATGACTGCCCTTTTTTTATTATTACTGAAACCCAAATAAAATAGTACATTTATAAAACGAATATATGACATTACTACAGATAGTAATAATTTAATATAAATGTAGAAATACTTTCATATAACAGGAATCCTAGAGTAGGGTTTGATAATTAGATAAATGCCTGTACAATAATTCAATGTTTTAAGAGTACACATTAAAAATTGAGACATTCTCGTTCAATTCTGTATAAAATAAGAGATTTTTAACAAATAAGACCTCTCTTTAAGAAATGTTCTATTTGTGTGTGTATGTTAAATCAAATTTTCTGGCAGAAAATTGAAATTCATTATATATTCTTTAATTTTGGTTCTTACACTTTAAAACTTATAATGCATTTAAAATTTATCTCTTATTAATAATTTATTACGTACTAATACTTTATCACATATTGGAATAAATTACTTTTAATGAAAATTGCTTATAAATATAATTCCCCTAATTAATAATTTATGTAATAATGTTCTTTAATTTTTGGAATCTATGACCTCCTTTTTATCATAATTCTTTGTTCCATTTGATAAGCATAATAACAAAGATATATGTATTTCATAAAATTACAAATATATATTTTTCTGGGAACTTTTAAGAGATTTCAAATATTGTGTAAGACAATACAATATAGAAACCTAAAAACCTTTTACAGATTTTTTTTCTGCATGTTATTCCCATTAAAATGGTTTACTCAATAATTTCTTAGATATGATTTTATATTCTCAATTTTAAAAAGATGTTTAAGGAAATGTAATAATTAACTGTTTGTGATAAAACTAATATCAATTTATATTAGTATGTAGTACATATGTGTATCTGTATTGTAATGATAATTTGAAATATTATATTTTGTACATTAATAATAATAATGAAATAATCATAATATGAAAATAGGAAAATTGTATACAAAATATAATAACTTAATTGAAGCTTTGTTCTTTCTATCCACGAAAGAGTTAAAGAAATCATTTAAAAAATTCGATCTTATCACCTTCAGAATTCTTACTAAAACGAGTTACATATTACTCTCATTCTATACTCATCTTTATTTACAAACAAGTTAGTGAGTTTTCTCTCTCTCTCTCTCTCTCTTTTTTTTTCTTGCACAGAGCAAAAAAAAGAAAGCAAAATGCTACACGTAGTTATGTACATATCAAGTGAGATATGGCATAATGATTTTTTAGAATAGTGAAACCTTTCGAAAGTGGAGCTGCGAAATGCAAAAGATTGAAGGAAAAGCAGGAATCTATTTATAAATTACCAAAACTCACCCAATTTTTCATTATTATAAATTCTCCATCTACATCTATCTCTACCATTTCTATCAGTATATCTAATAATGTACCTGAAATTGAAGGACAGGGAGGAACAGTATTCGAGCAGGTACTATAAGACCTACTGAAATAAGTACAGTAATTAATGGTGTTTCAATTAGTTTTATTACAAGTACATATCCAGGGCTGGGGCCTTTATGTATTGACAAGAATTTACAGTCTTACTGGGATGAGAAAGGTCCAACAGTTTATTCCAACAAACATAATGATTTTAAAAAATCAGCACATATATACAACTTGAACCAAATGATAAAACTAAATTAAGATAACTGTCTACGATGTTGTTCAAAAAAGAGTTACACAATGGTGAGGTTGTAGACCGTGATTGGCTAATATATTCTCCATCACTAAGAAAAGTATACTGTTTCATATGTAAATTGTTTACATCTACCAATTCTACATTCAGCAGTAGCGGATTCAATGATTGGAAGCTTGCAATTACGGCTTCAAAGCATGAAAACGCATCTGAACACAGAAAATGTATGATGAACTACTAGTCACATAGACAACCAACTTATTATACAATTCAATGATGAATGCCATTATTGGAAAGAAATGCTAAAGGGAATAATGGTTGTTATGAAATTCTTAGCATCCAAGAGGACTGCCTTTCACAGGGGAAAACGAAACTATAGGTTAAGTGAATAACGGAAATTATTTATGCACTTCAGAACTTCTAGTAAATTTGATAAATTTTTAAATGGACATATTAAAAAGTACTGTAATTCTGAAAAGGTAATCCTTCTAATCTATCTGCTACAATTTGTGATGAATTCATTAAAGTCATGGTGTCAGAAGTCTTGGAAACTATCGTCACTGAAATACAGAAAGCTAAATATTCTGTTTTCGTTGATTATACCCCAAAGTGACTCATGCTGACCAAATAACTTTTACTTCACGATATGTCCAAAATGGTGTGCCCACTAAGAGATTTTTGCAATTTATTAATATTAATGGACACAGAGTATCTGACAGATGTTTTGGTTTCATTTTTGGAAAATAACAGCATTTCCCTCAGTGATTGTAGAGGACCGACATATTCGAGGCAGTCATACGACAATGCCTCGAATGTGTCTGAGAAAAATTCCGAATTTTAAACCTGACTTTAAGAAAATAAATAAATACGCTATATACATACCATCGCAGAACATTCTTCGAATTTAATTGGAGTTCAAGCAGTAGAATGTAACAATTTACTTCGATTTTGTCCAAAATCTTTAAAAAAAAATTCTCATTGTCAACTCATCGTTGGAATATACTAACATTAAATTTGAGTTGTGATAAAAATGTATTTAAAAACCTATCAAAAACATGTTGGTCAACATGCGCAGATGGAATTTCATGAGCCTGGATTGCTTAAATTAATGATGAATTACGAGCAGCGGATACTCGACTTTCTGCTAAAAAATTAAGATGAATGAATCAGAAACTACTTTTTTAACTATCCTTTGGAAGGACATTTTGACACGTATTGACAGAGTAAATCTATTTCTCCAGAGTAAAAATGTGGATTTGTCGAAAGGTATAAAATTATTTAAATCGTTAATGATATATATAAAAACCAAAAGTGACTCTTGTGACTATTATGAGTCAAAAGCCAAGGAAGTATCATTTATAAAGAAGTATCAAAGTGTTCATAAGCATGTAAGACCATGCAGTATTAGGGTAACTTTCCTTGAAGGAAATAGAGACACTGGAGGGGACTGGATGTTTGAAAAAAGGCACAGCCAGAAATTCAAAATAGAAACCTTTTTACCAATAATAGACTCTCTAATTTGCAATATACAAACACATAGTAAAATATATAAGGAGCTTTTTGAAATGCTTGGATTTTTTGAAAATATTTCTAATTTGTATGAGACAGAAATGGGGAAAAAAGAAAGATTAAGAACAAATATAATTTTACAAATGCAGATGAAGAGGAAGAACAGTTGTTGGATGAGGGGACTGGAATTGGGATCCACAAACTCTATATATTCATGTATAATGAGACTATTCATAGTGTTTCCCAATATTGAAATAATAGTGAGAATTTTCTTATCACTGATGATTACTAAAGCGAGTGATGAGCGTTCATTTTCAAAGCTCAAACTGGTCAAAAATGAATTAAGAAATCATATGACTCAATCACGTTTGAATAATTTAAGCTTCATGAGTATTAAAAATAAAATATTATCAACAATTGATTTTGAAGACCTAATTAGTGATTTTTCGAATTAAAATGTTTAAAATGAATATTCACATAAAATATTATTTTACTATGGATTGCTTTTATTCAACTATACATATATGTACACCAAATTAGATTAAATGATCGTAGGTGAGGTCTATTTTTTCTTAAGGGTCCAGGGCCTCAAGAAGTCTTAAGACATCCCTGAAATATTACATTTAAAACAACACTTGTGAAAGCTTATAAAATTAAAAATGTTCGTTATGAATATCACCAGAAAGAAATACAAATGATATCCTGTCTATAGGAGAACTTATCCTCACTTGTTTTGGTGTGTATTATGTTGTAGCTTTTCCCATTTTCACTTTATTAATGTTTGCTGGTAGAAATGGGGAAAACACTATCTTTAATGTATAGTTGTTACCAATTCCCTGTTGTCATGTTACAAACTTGTTGCTAGCATTGTTATCGTGTCAAGATTTTAAGCCTTAATACCATTGAAGACTTGCCATGGCTTATGCATTCTAAATCTGATTGCTCCACATTCTTCTGTTGGCTTGGTGCAGAAGTTTGGAGAAGGTTTCAGTAGGTTCTAAGTGCAACACTAATAAACAATCAATTAATTTAGCAAATTCAATAACATTATTCACCATTTGTTGTTCACTTATCTGGTCGTGAACTGACTGAATGAAGTCGGTTAGCTTTGCGTCATTACTATGAGCTGATAACACAATCTTGTGCAAGGCCCATAATGCAGTCTCTTGCCAAATAAATAACTTATGTTCTCATTCACTACAATTTATAGAATGGTATGCTTGCTTGTTTCGTTGAGGAGTTATAACCTTTCATAGATGAGGTATTTTCTCTGTACTTAAAAAATATTTCGATACAGTGTTAGCCTTTTTTTAACAGTTTTTGGACATGTTTTAAATATATGAGTATAATTGATTCTGCAACATCAGATTATTAAATTTATTTTGTCATTCATCAATCTTTATTTTGTATTTTTCGGTAAAATATTTGCAAAGAATTAACAGAACAGGGCCTTATTTATGTTATGTGTAGATTTCAAACAATATTTACTTAAAGCTGCTAGTTTAGATAGAAAATGCTTTACTTGTTACTAATAATTTTTATATACATCAATCATTTGTGTCAATTTACTTAATGTTAATATATTACTTTTCTGTTAAATTATTAGTAACTTTCTTTTTGAAACTTACTTACAACTGCATAACCAAGTTCAAGAAATGAAAGCTGGTAAATGCCCATAGCATGGTGTTTTTAGCTACTGAAACTGGATTGCTGAATTCGAATAATATTTTATAAATTACAATACTTAATGATCTACATAAATTGATGGGCCAAACAACTGATCACATTTTTGTTAATCAATCAATATCTCATGGCTGCTTGATATCTTATTTTTATAAAGGTTTAAAGGAAGGGGGGATTTAAAAAATTTTAAAAATAGCCAGCTATACTTCCAGTAGTATTAAGTATTGTTTTTTGTCTTGTGATTTTTGCCCAGTATTAAAGTATTTAATGCAACTAATTTTCTTAAATGTGTAATGAAAAATTATTGGTTCATTTTTGTTATATGATGCTAGTATAAGAAAGTTAAAGTTACTGCAATTTCGAATCTAAGACTATACTTCACACCTTGCAAAAATATAGATTAGTCTGTATCCAGCTTCTTTGCACCTTGCTCAGGAATTGGAACCAAACTTAGACCTATGTAATTAATATTACATTCTAATTTCTCAGTCATAGAGTACAGCTGTATATTATGCATTTATGTTGTAATTAGTCTACTTTTTTCGTGTTTCATCTTCTATATTGTAATATGTAATAGATTTTTAATTGTATACATTAAAAATTTCTAAATTTTAAAGCATTATGACAAAGACGTGTGTTTAATCTTTTCAACTTTTACATTTAAACATTAAAGTAGAATTTGAACTGAAATCTATTTCTGAACTGTTAATTGATTTCATTTGTGAGTCTATGTTGCAAATAGGAAAATATTTAAAATTGGTTTTAATAAAAAAAACCCATCAGCTCTAGTTAACTAGGTTCTATTTTTTTAAAGATGTAACTTTTTCTTGTGTTTGTATTGTTTTAATTTGTTGTTGTAATGTATTTTTAGGAGAAGTATGCAAAAATCCTCAGATAGATGCAAATACTTATACAACTGTAGATGGAATGGTCATTACTGATGTAGCTCTTATTTCAGAATTTTCCGTTTCTTGCGATTCACAAAGAAAGGTAAATTTTTTAAAATTGGCTTGTGATCCAACTTATTTTTCTGTTGTTGAAAGACAACATATTAGAGGTTAACAAATATTTTATTCTTTAAAAAAATGTTTAATTAACTAAATCCTATTTTTAGAATATATTTGCAAGTAACCCTTATATCTAATTGAATGAGCTCATTTAGATAAGATAAATATAACAAAGCATTTTTAAATACTTAAATTATACAGTGTATCATTAATATTTTACAGCTTCTCTCATTTGTTCTTTTTAGCAGTTTTTATTGTATATTTTTATATTTGATTATTATTAAAAAAAAATCAATTGGGCTAATTCATAATTCAAGAATATTTTTAATTGTGTGGTTTTTTATAGTTCCTTTTATTAAATTGTTTATGTATGAGATAGGAATCCCTCATGGATATTTGGTGTTTTTTTTTCTCCAGGAATATGTAATGTATAATGAATATGATAGCTTATTTTTAAATGTTTATTCTTATTCAATATTGTAGTCTTCCAGTTCAGACTACATTATAAGAAGCGGGTAGAGGATTCATTGTGATATTAGATTGCCGTAGAGACTATTTTAAATGGGGTTTGATTTCATTATTAACATAATTACAATGCCAAATCATTTTTATTCACCAAATCTAATTATTGCCCAACTATGGATATTTTTCTTTATATTTGGTCAAATAAATTTTGAAGAAATTAATTTTACTATTGATTTAATTCCAAGATGGTATAATCCATGAAATTTATGAATTATTTTCATCAATAATTTTTAGGTATGTTAGGTCTAATATGTTGTGTTGAAGTATCACGCCATAATTGTTTTCCATTTGGAAGGGAATATTGTTTAAAACTCAAACTTGAGATTTTTTCACTATGTTTCAAATTCATCATCTCACTCTTGTGCTTCAGAAATTTGATCATAATTAAATGAGAAGCTGCCCTCTTCAATAGCAACAACAGGAGCTAAAACATCTTGATAAAGGCACTGTAAAAAAAATGACCTGGTAGCCTTTCTTTGGATATGATGGACTAGGGTTCAATACACCACTGACACTCAAGCAAATGTGGTGACGCAAGACTTAGAACACTAAATGGCAGCACAGCCTAAGACTACTAGTTGTATATATTTCCTTGACATAAAAACACTTGGCTCTGTGTGTCTTAACTAAGACAACTGCACATAAATTACAACCAGTGACATACTGGCTTCTGCATACATGTCGATGAGATCATCCGCTCAACTAACACCCGGGTGTGAAAGAATAGTCCAACTGTAGATCATGGTTGTTGTAAAAGGTGACTAAAATGGGTACCCATTGTCTGGGCGTATAGCCGGGCACCCTGCCTCTGGGGATTATATCGGGACCTCAGAGACTTTCTTTCTTTAGGTAGGTATGGGCATCACACATCTGAGGCACCCTAGTGATCTTTTTCTATCTCATGGGGTTTACTGTATTTAGTAAACATAGGTGATGTGCCCCCTAGATACCCTAGCAATCCTTCTCTATTTTCAACCCTCTTGTCAACCAAAATTTTACCTTTTTCTATTTTTTCACACATCTAGATCATAATTAAACATTGTTAGCTTTATACTTTTATTCACTTTCTTTGTTTGGCGCTGTATAGCCGCGTCTGGCTTTTGTGCCCTTACAAATACTATAACTCATTCAAATCTCAGTTACACCTTGTTCGGTGCAGCATGGCCACATCTGGCTCTTGCGCCATAAAACTTCACCATCACCATGCCACTCAACTAGAGACTGCTGATGGCATCAAATGGAAATTGTTCCAGGCAAAACTTAATACAGCTGGGAGGGTATGTATATCAATTGTAGTTATGGCTGGTGTTACAAATATCTGTTAGAATATTTCTCTTCGTTATCATCTTGATGATTCTTAAGAGGAGTATGCAGTGGCTCTCAACAGCAATGACAGAAGTTAAAATTCATTAACTAGCCTGAACAAGAGGTCTCCGTTTTCAAATTGTTACAAAATTGAACCTATTGCCCAATCCAAAGTGTCAGTGCCTAATGACAGAGGTTATTCTGGATTTGGGTCAGATAGAAGAACAACGTTTGCTAGACCCTCCTGACATTTTTTAAACTGATCAATTGGTCTCATCTTTCTAAGTTCTTTTTCTTTTTTCCCCCTCATCTTTTAAGCATTCATGTAAAATAGCCTGAGTTCATTGTTTGTCAAAAAATAACAGTAAAAATTAACCAATCCAAGAAAGATCTGTAGTTGGTGAACAGTTACTGGCAATCTGAAAATTTATAATAGCTTTAATATTTTCAGGAAGGGGTTTTGATCCTTCACTTTTGATTAGAAACCAAAAAAATTTCGATTTGTTGACTCTCCAAAAACAGATTTAGGCATATTAATTCCTAATCATTTCTTTCCAATCTATCAAAAACTAATTTTAAGTGTTTTCCCTTGTTCGTCTTCTTTTGTTAATGCAATTAAAACATCATCCACATAAGAAAAAACAAAATTTAGCCCTATAAATATCATTAATAAATCTTTGAAAGGTAGAAAGTGCATTATACAAATGGAAACTCGTTACGTTAAATTTATATAAGCCAAAAGCTGGCTGTAATGGTAATTTATGCAAATCACTTTTAGATGAAATTCAAGTATCTTTTAAATTGTGGTTCAAATATCTCTTCTCATGGGTAAGGGGTAAGGATCTGGTATTGTTTGTTCATTCAATTGCCGATAATCTCAGCCAGATTGGAAAAAAAGCATCTTTATTGGAAACTGTGAAGAGGAATGGCCCATTGTGATTCAGATGGCAAAATATTTTCTACCATATTCTGAAATTACTGTTTTAGAATTAATCATTTGGAATCTAAATGTCTAGTCTGGGCATAAACAGGTTGTCCTTTTGTGGTAATATAATGCTCAACATTGTGCTTAAATTTAGATATTGATAAATTAGGATAGTGTTGTGACAAATTAGCATATTTAGAATTTTTATGTAGCATACTGATAGTATTACATATTACTTTAAACAGAAAATTTAGTTATTCCATCAATTAGTTGTTTATTATGAATGTTAAAACTTGAAGTCTTAATTTATATAAAAAATTAGCTCTTTTAATTCTTTTATCAACTTTAGCTATTATTAAGGGAAATTGGAATTCTTTCTAAGTCTTAAAATTTAATTAAAAATTTTGTGATTCCAGAAGTAGGATTTCCATTCCATTTGCTGCGTTAACAAATGTTTGGCGCAGCTTAGCCTATTTATGGTTCTTGCGCCATTAAAACCTACAGTCACTCACTCACTCCATTTGCTGCGTGTAATTTAAAATCCTCAACTGTTTTAGCATGACGAATCTTAGAAATTAGATTGACATGAGCACCTGAATCTATTAAGAAACTCTGTCATGTATTTTATTCTTCACAAATAAACAAAAGTTGCAACTTTAATTAATATCCACAGCAACGGTAGCTGCTAATCTTGTTGTGCCCAGGAGTTTTCCTACTTGTCTTGCGAAGCACATGGTGAATAACATTTCTCAGGTTGACAACGATGGCCAAACTTAAAATGAAGGAGGAAAAATCTATTTACCTTTTGTATTAAATCGCTTATTTAAATGTTTACGACTGACATATATTTTGGTGATATCTCTAAATTTTGATTAAAACTGTTAATTTATTTGTATTTAATCAATTTTTTTGTTCTAAGACAGCTATCCTTTGCAAGTAAAGCATAATTAGGTTAACATTTGACAAAGCGAATGAATTTTGTCAGCCATTGTGGGCTATTTTTCTAAATTTTTTCTCTACTTACTAGATTTTTTTATAAAATCAAGCATTTTATTGAGGCATAAAGATTTTGGTACTTTTACAGAAGTCTGCTGCTAGACTTTTCATTTTCTGGAAAAGCCGATTTGGCTTTTATCTCAAAGTTTTAATCTAGTAATTAGATGATGAATTAGTTTGTTTTGCTTTCTTGGAAAGTATTTAAGTCTTTCTTTCACAATAGAATATTTATTGGGCTTAGTGTCTTTAATAATGTCCCATATATTTTCAACACACTTTGATTTAAGTTGTGATATTATATAATTGAATTTAGTTTCTTCAGTAAAGATGTTTTTCAAAACTGAACTTTTACTTGGTTGCAATATCAGATTACTTTAGAGATAGCAGCATTAATACTGAATAATTTTTAATCACCAATTCCAGTTGTTTTTCATAAACTGTAGGATTTAACTTTTATAAAAAAGTTTAGCTGTTGCCAATCCACCAAAGCAAAAAAGTTAGTTAACAAATATGATTTTAACAATCACAAAGTAATATTTACATTTTAAATCCATATAATGATTTCATTATATTTGTCCTCTCTTGCGTATTATTCGAATTCTGAGGATTTTTTTGTCCCATTTTTATTGAAAAGGTTAAGTAACATTTTGTCTACCTGTTGGCCAATCACAGAATATATTTCACTTTAATTGTTATTAAAACCTTGAAATTTTTGAAACAGATCTATGTATGATTATGTTAGTGTAAAAAAATATGTAACTGACAAAAAAAAAATACTTTTTATAACTTTTTACAATTATCGCAGAAAGACAAAATTGATGTCAATGTTAATGGCTTCCCATTGTTAATGGATTAATCAACATGATTAATCTATCAGGCTACATTTCCTCCTCTATTCCAAAAGTTCCCTGTGTTGAAATTGTAGCTTGGCATTTCCAAACATACATGTATTTTGGGGGATCTTGTATATGTCTGTTTTAAAGGGGGGTTGGGGGGGGTAATTTTAAATTAAGTTAATAGGGGGAAAAAAATCTTATACAACGAAAGAATATTTTTTATTGGTTCTGTCTGTGAACTTAAATGATTACTGTTTGTTTGCAAATCAAAATTCTTGCAATTTTTCTCAATATCATTTCTTAATTTTTTTTTTATTTTATTTTGCTCTAGGATTATGTATTAATTGCTGATAAAAAAGGAAGACAAATTCCTGCAATAAGATCTGCTGATAATTCTAAGTATCAGGTAGTTATTTTAATACATCTCCAATGAATCTTTATTGTATTTACTGAAATTGTGTGTGGCATCAATTATTTTGAGAAGATTAGTTTAAAGTTAGGTCTGTCATTATAAATGTACATTTTATTTCTTTTTTTAATTATTGAAAAGTGGTTGTTTTTAATGTAATGGTTTTTTCTAAAATATTTATGTATCTTTAAGGAAATTGATAAGGCATTCTTAAGGCTGAAATATTTGTGTACGAATTCAATGTTATATGTTGGGGGAGGGCATTGTAAAATTATAAACCATATAGAAATTGATGTTTCTTTAGACTGAATGAGATGACGTTTAAATGTTCTTGAGCAAATATGTGAATCTTCACTCTTATTGTATTTCACACATAAAAATTACCTTTTGATGTGGGATTATTTCTTACCCCAATAATAATTATGTACTTTATAGAGCTCCTAGGTTTTATATTTGACCTTTTGCTTTCAATCATTTGAACCAATTTTTACATGAATAAGTTTTCTGAACAGCCACTCTGTGTATATATTTGCATTATATGGTACTGGTTTCAAATGCAATAATGGATGCCTTGAATCCATCCTTGCTGAAAAACTTTCTTATAGAAATTAGTAATTCTAGGGAAAAGAAGCCATAGTACAGGGGAGTAAATTTATCCTTCAGATAAACTGCTTATTTAACAAAAAACATTTATATGTACTATTACTTATAAAGTTTTACTTATAATTCATTTTTTTATTAATATATATGTTTTAATATTTTCATTTGATTTTTGTTGTATCAATAAAATTTTGGCAAACCAGCATCCTGTACATTTGCTATCCAAAAAATATTCTGTTGGTTAAATTATTAGTACAACTTACTACCTTTCTTTTAACTTGAATTGTTTCTTTTATGTGATTTTTAGACAATCACAGTTATGTTGCTTTTTTCTTGTTGCTTAAACTTCTTGTAAAAATAAATTTAAAAAACTGTGTGTAACAAAATTTCATATGATATTTAATATCTGCAGATAAGTTGGACAGAAAATGCTGAAACATTTTTCAGTGGAGAACATGGCTTAAATGTGTATGATGAAGAAGGATTTGCTGCTATTAAAAAGGTAAATTTCAAAATTTTACTACTCATTTTATTTACTTATTTATTTTGCCATATGTAATGATTTAACTTATTGTATCCTTTTCTTGGAAATTAATGAATATTAATGGTGTTAGGCATTAATAAATTTTGATTTCGTTTTGTTTCAATTATATGTTACATTTAAACTAATTTCAATATAAAAATATTGTGTTTCTAGAAAATAAATATATGTATATTTTTTATTTGGGAAAGCACAATACTTGAAAATTGAAATTTCAAGTCTATTTTTTTAATTAATTATCTTAAGATTTAACACTTATCTCTTATTACTTTTGAATCCTTCAAATAACTATAGAATTACAAGAAAACATTTTTGTTGATCTGTAAAAATATTGTTATTGACATGAACATTGATTCATATGTATTTGATTTTGACATATTTTGTTTCTAATTTTAATTCACTATCTCTCAATTTTGTGATATATTTTTTTAATAATTGCATCTGAATAAGAAATGTGATCTTAAATATAGTTCCCAATTTTACATTATAAACTGCATTTGCTCAAATCTTTTTAGTTGAGTTTTTCAATGAATCTTGTTCTTCCATGTTTTAAGTGTTCCTCCATTTTAATTTGCATAACATAAGCACTGTTGTACCTTATCTTGAATGTCTTATTCAATACTACAAGTTACTGTTGTTTGGAATGCCAGTTGGAAGATTAAGCATTTAAATTAACACACTTGTTTTTTATAATAAATACTGATAGCTGCCCAATCTAAAATTTGTGGGAGTGCTACATAAAATATTTTAAACATTATTTAGAAAAGCAGGGAATATATTTGTTGCTTACTCTAAGCTGAGATATCTGCAATTTAGATGTTGAGTAGCCTCTTTTTCTAAATAAAACTTTCTCATGAAGAGACAACCGAAAACTTAGTCTGTTGAAGCTCACTTACAGTCACATAACTTATTTCTAGAGAATGTAGGGAGAATATGGTTAAATTCCTGCAGTAATTGGAAAAAATCACTGACATAGAGCTGGATGTCCGAAGCATAATATCTAATTCTACTATTTGTTACATTCAATAAAATTAGTATAGTTTTTCAGCACGATACTCACTGAGTCAAAAAGAAACACTATTATTTGCATAACCCAGTCTACACTCACCAGCATCTTTACTGACAACTAAGCATGCACACAATAGTCAAACAATACATCACTGGAACTTTGAGGCACAATCTATACCAGGGTTCTGTAACTTTTTAGTTTTGGTGTGCCAAACCAATCTACCAATATGATTCAGGGTGCCCTTCAGCAGAAAATATTTGGAACAATTTGATTCCTGGAGCAATGCATGCAGAGTTAGGGAATAGAAGTCAAGAATACAAATTAAGAGGTTTATTGTATATTAATAATCTTCCTGTCAGTTAGACATGTATTAACATAAAATCTAACTATTCCTTGAACATAAATTTAAAAAACAAAATTTAAATTGTATATATATTATGTATCTTTTACACATATGGGATGATTGTTTTATTATTTAAACCCATTTTATTCATCCAAGAGTCTTAAAAATCGTGAACATCAAGCTTTTTTAGTGCTCATTTCATTAAATATGTAGGTATGAATTTTCACAATAAAACTCAAAAAACATCGTAAAGTTAAAAGCAACCTAAAGCCGTTGATGTGCATCAAACTAAATTCTACCTTCAACTGAAATCATATTCTTATACTATTGCAACTAACTGAATGGAAGGAGAGAAAATGAGTGAAGCACAAAGAGGAGAGACAAGTAATTTATCTTTATTTGAAAACTTTTTAGAGTGCCTCTGATAATTAATTGTGCTACCTGCTGAATCTGGGGTTGCGTGCCATAGGTTGCCAACACCTGATCTGTACAGTCAATCAAATGTTTTGAACAATGGTTCCAATAAAAAAATATCAAGTCATTTTAATTCCCTGTTTAATTACTGAATGATATCAACATTTATTTGTCATTCAAACACTTCTTGATTTTAAAATGCTTCTGGAAAGTATTTCAATCTCAATACCAATGTCCCTAAAAGAAATGTTTAATTTGATTATGAATCTCATTTGTAGAAAGTCTATTTCTAATAAGACCAGCTGTAGATCACAATCCAGGTATCTTGATAGCCTTAATACCCTGTTCATTTGCAATTAGCTCTAATTAAATAAAATGCAGTGATCAGGGTTTCTGATTTTGATGGTAAATCTGGTAGTAGGTGTTTTTGCACAGATACCATTGCCTTTTAAGTTCTGCTCATTTTTCTACCATCAGTGAAGATTTGGAAGAAATACTGCTAAGAGTGTTTCCAAAGCAGTTTGATGTAGATAATCTGGTATATGAAATCTTTTGTTGGTATAGGAGATTAGATCTGTATTAAAATGCACTCCGGGTAGTTCTTCCAAAGGGATGATGCTAAGCATCAGCAAGTGATCCTTGTCATTGGTATCGACAAAACCCATTTGGCTAGCCAGTGAAAAGGAACTATTTCTTTTTAATTTTTGATTGGATGTCTTAATTTTGAAGAAAAAAGGTGTGGTTAAGAGTACCATAACTGTAAAGTTTATCAAAGTATTTTGTCAATCTTAATTTGCTTATAATGTTTGATGACTTTAAGTCACATTCATAAAGAGCTATTTCACCTGAGCATCTATTTTATATGCCCGCAATTAAGCGGGCTGCACTCAACTGGACTCTCATGCTTAAGTAGATTGGTGAATGAAGCACAGAAGTAAATCTGTGTGCCATATTCCAATATGGGCCTAATGAGTGAGGCATAGATTAATCTAATTTTAAATTAATCTGTCCCACAATCAGTACAAGAAATATATTTTAAGATATTTAGTCTTTTCCTGCTTCTTGAAACTTATGTTTTCTATATGCTTATTACTCAATTTCAGATTGAGGCAGAAGCCCAAATATTTAGGGTGTTTTAAGTACCATAGAGGATGTCCCATTATCAGAATATCTGGTTGATAGTTTTAACTTGTGATTTACTTTGAAAAAATTCACAAAGGTTTTATAATTGTTAAATTGTAATTTATGTTGATCAGAAACTCTCACCATCTCAGACAGGGCAACATTAATTTTGTTTCCAGTGAGTAATTATTAAAGTTCTCCAAATGATTATATCATCAGCAAATTCTGTTTCACAATTCTATGTAATGATTTTCTCAATTCCTGTCATATACTAAGAGAAAAGCATTAGGCTTAGCACAGAACCCTTGGGTAAGACTTGGCTTAATCTAAAATCTCTGGAAAAGGATTTATTAAATTTAGTATAAATTGATTGCCCCTCGGGAAATCATCAATCTAAGAAAGAGCTTTTCCATTAACCTTAAATGTATCAAAGGGATTTTTTGAGTAAGTTGTTGATATACACCCTTTCAAAGGCTTTTGTCAAGTCTTAAGACACTGTCACTGTATATTTGGTGGATTTCAGGTTATGCGAGTCTCTGTTCAAAGTATAAGATCTGGTCAATAGAGAATGTCCTCTTCTAAATCCATACTGTTCTCTTGGAAGTAAGTCTGAAGAATCCAAATAGAGAGAATATTAGTCTATAAAAAATAATTATTTCCATTAGTTCACAAGAAATGCTTGTCATGGCAATGGGTCAGAACCTGTCAGGAGTGCCATCAAATTTATTTGACTTCCTTATAGGTATAACAAGGGCACATTTCCAGTCACAAGGGAGTCTACCAAGCCTTCTGGTATTATCAGAAATTTCTGATGTGGATCTTTTGCCTCTAAGAAGAAGATTATAAATAATTTTCCCATGAGTATCATTAGAACCAGGGTATCTAGATGGGTCAAGTGCTCTCAAAGCAGTATCCATTTCTTCTAGTAAAAATTCTAACTTTTTTGTTAAACTAAGGTTTCGAATTTAGTTTAAATCAATTTTCAAAATCGAAATGGGATTGGAGTTTTTAAATAAGCCTAAAAAATATATATATATTAATTTTCAGAAGGAAATGTTGATTGTGCTCACTGTTCTTGGATTACCGAGGAATCAAGAATTCAAATTTACTGCAATACATAAATATAATTTTTGTGAGAAACATAATTTTCTACTTTCATGTTTTTTTAAAAGATCTGAACTAATTAAAAGCTTTAGAAGTGTAATTAACCACCCGAACTAAGGTTGAATAGATGTATTTAGCATATCAATTTTTATTTTAATTGTTGAATTTTCCAATGTATCAAATATTACTATTTTGCCAAATTTTCTTTCCAACATGTTTCAGTATATACCAAAACTTGTGAAATGTTTAACATTACTAACTCTATTGTAAATATCTCTATAAATAAATTTGTATGTTCAATTTTACTTGTGTTTATTTTTAAAAAATAATTTTTAAGTTCAGTTTTGATTTTTTTAAAAATATTTTCAATTTTATAAATGAACATTTCTTATATTAGACTATATTTATGACCATCCTCCTGGATATTCAATAATGAATTAATTAAATACTTTTCTGAAGAAATAAAATATCTTAAAATTATATTCTGATTTTTCTTTTGGGGGGGAGGGACATTCATATTTAGAAGAAAATATGTTCCATATCAATTTAAAATCCTAACATGTTTTAATAACAGATATTGGTACCATTCAATAATTAAGAATTAAAAGAACATATAGAAAATTGTAATGATTCATTAATTATTGAATTTTTTTTTATTGGAACCATTCAAAAATATTTTTGACTGACTGTATGAGTTTTATCATGTGCTGGGGGATAGGTACTGATATTAAGCTTAAGAAATATATATTGATCAAATATAAAGAATTTTAAAAAGGTACTCATTATATTGAATATCATAAATAATATCCAAAAATAACGAGGAGCTACTAGCTGCACTAATGAATTCATAAATTAATTTGCACTTGCTTGTAAAAAAGATTGTGAATAAATTATTTTTCTCATAAAAATAGTTCTTTAAAAAGGAACATATGAAGAAAAAATTTGTTATCCTTAATCTTCTTACATTAAACATTCTTCCATGGGATTTTGTGCCGGATACTTACAATTCCAATTTTATAATTGTTTATATTGTATTTATATTAAACTTTTAGAAATGTATTTTTATTATTAGAAAGTTTTTATCTTATCACAGTAACATTTGGTTTTTTTAAACATTTGTATTTAAGCAGTATGTAATAATTATTTTTGATAAATTAAAACTTTATAAGTAGTTTTCAGATTGTTGTGCATTTGTGTGTATGACTTTAACATATTTAGCCCTAAATATGTAAAACCCTTTGACATGTTGTTGTTTTAATGTGTTTTAAATTTTGCCTTTAAAGTTATCATTAATATCACATCTCTGACATTCATTATGAAATCCAGTAGAATTCTAATTATTAAACTGATACTTGAAGAAATTTATGAAATCTACATTTTTTCATCATTAATAAATTATTGAGTGATTATATCTGAAATGGTATTAAAAAATTATAAACTTTTTTTTTTCTGATATACAGTAGAGTAAAAATTAAAAATGTTAGTTTTTGTACCTCCTAACTTGAATGGCTGTAGTGGAATCATGAATGCATGATTGATATAATATGATCACTTTCTGCAATCAGGTTTAGTTAATTTTCATGTTCTATGTCAAGTATTGTTTTGCTTGTTAGAAGTTGGAGTTCTTTATATGATTTAGAATTAAATTTACTTTATTTATATTAGGCTCAAAGAAATAGTGAAGATACTTCAGGAATTCCTCATGCATTCTTCCTTTCACTCTACCATAGGGTAAGTGTTTTATTTTAGTTATAAAGTATTCTTGAAACTTCAGTATCAAACTGTATATATTATTATTAAATATTGTTAAAAATATTAAAATTTGGACTCAATATTTTAAGTTTAGAATATGTCAACATTTTTCTTGGGAATTTATAAGTTTTTAGGTTGTAACTAATTTTGTTATGTGTACATTTGCTGATATTTGAAATTAAATACACTGTGTTTGATTTTTTTTTAGGGTACATATTATGGACCATGGGTTTCGACTGAGTTTGTAGCTGCTGCCACTAGTATTTTACTATGGTATATTGCTTTCTCGGCCAGATCACATCTCATGTCATCATAATAAATTATATTAATAAAAATCTTTTTATATGTAGTGTTTGTTTTATTTGTGGCTTTCTGTGGTTTTTAACTGTGTTGTGTCAATTGTTAGTAGAAGCAATTCATTGGAGGCATTGATTGAATAAGCCAAGTTTTAATAGAAAAAGTTCAAGTACTTTTTTTATTGTTGCTATAATCACATTTCTGAATGTTACTAAGTAATGATTTATAGAAATGGATATTTTATTCCTGCATATGCTTATATGAATGTTTTTAAAATAGGTTGCGACTATTGTTTGTACTTGTGACACAAAAGGTATGTGAAAGAATGTCCATTTCATATATGAGGTAGATATTTTCTGAAACATAAAATGCTTCTCTTTATTAATTGTTCTTTATATATTAACAATATCTTTTTTAATGCTTTTATTATATTGGGGTTGTGTTGCTTTTATTCTGTTTTTGTCTGTATTGTGTAGCAAGTCATTGCTATGCTATCCAGTTATATTGATAAAACATTTCTAAGAAAATTCATGCAGAAAATTACGTACAACTGTATGAATAGATGGAATTGTTTTGTAAAAGAAATATCTTGTCTCTAAATATCTTATTTATAAGCTAACCAATACACCGTTACAAGCTGATTAATAAGTGGAAATAAACTTAAGTGTTCCTAATTGAAAATAGAGCTAATTTGGAAATAATGTGAGAATTTTTCAAAATCATTTACTCATTCAAACATGTATTAATTGGATTAATGGTTGTTTTTTTAACTATATTTCTCAAGAGAGCTGTTTTTGAAATCACAAAAATAACTTCATTACTGCCATGATGTTTCTCCTGACTTTCAAGCTTCAAATGTTCATTAGTGTGATATCCAACTGCTTTAGATTTAGTTTTGTATCCAAAATTTGTTCTTTCAGAAGATGTAGTGGTCAAAAACTTCCTTCTATAAGATCTCGTGATACACTATTTTTTATAATGCTAATGACTTTAAAAATGTCTTATGCTTTGCATGCTGTTAGGTCATTCAGCTCCCAAGAAATTATTTTTGAATGTGTGGTGATTTAACTCATAATTTTATATTTAAAATAATTGTTTGCTAAAAATGAATTTTCAATCACTTTTTTTAACAGTATACTCATAAGTTTTAATTCTACTCTTGGCAATTGTGGTTGTATATTGAATTATTAATTTTGTTCTTTTTTTACTTTTGCTGTATTAATATCTTAACAGAGCATAGATTTTGCGAATTAGAAGGCCTTCATGTCAACAATAGCTATTACTGAAAGAAGTGTATGAATATCTAGAAGTCCATTTGCAAAATGATAAACATGAACACTTCAGAAAGTTATTGAAATAATGCTCAGAAAAAACACCTTAGTTATTCGAATTCGTAAAATCAATGGCCGCCAAAGACTCGCCTGGGCTGGTGCACGTTAAATATGTCGGGGCCCAAAGTCCTGCCGTTGGTGTGGGAGATGGGGGTGTCATCCTGATACTGAAAGTGACTCAAAATTCATTCTCTTAATTCAGTTTCATCCTTTGCGAATTATTTTTTTACTATCTTTTGAAAAATTCATTTAATGAAAATATCTAATTGAATTTAGATATTTTGCAGACACTCATTTGTTGAACAGTTGAAAATTTTGGTACTATGTCTAATAACTTAATCTACCCCCTTCCAAAAACACTTCATATGAATCTCTCTTCTCATAGATATTGTTAGAAATGTTCTTGCCAGAAATAAAATTTACATTAAAGTTATTCTGAATCACATAAGACCCGTGTGGTGACCGGGGATGACAGAATAGTCTCACTGTAGCTCAAATACAATGTTACATGATGTCAATGACGTCTAACATATTACTTTTCACAAAAAAAGAAAAGTACGCAATGAAATGAATCAATCGGTTTTTGTTCTGTTCCCATTAATACTAACCTTAAGACTTACTGGATTGAACTAGAAATCCTATATGATCCCTATTCACAGCAACAAAAAAGGATACAGATACCCTCCAATGGTCAGTGTGAATTGAAGAGATTTCTGTATTCTAATCTCATCTGACGTTGATGTTTGTATGGGTGCTTAGAGCGCAGTGCGCTCTTCAAAGTCAAATCTTGTATATAGAAGTTACTTTGGAAGGATGGAGGTTTCATTTTAGATGGTAAAATCCATAAATAAAAATAGTTTGATGAAAATCTGGGGTACAGAATTTTCATTGGTTGAAAGGTGAGTAGCGCTGAAGCTTCTATTGGTTGCCCTTTTTGAATTAAAATGAATGAAAAACATTTGAATTTTTATTGGAAATGCAAAAGGAAAGATGGGGGGAAATGTGATTTAATTTATAATATATCTGAGTTTAATTTGCAGAAATTAAAAAAGTGGTGTTGTAATTATTCATCATTAACATTAAAGCTTGAATGATTGCCGTTATCTTTGCAGTGTTATTTTTAGCTGGTTTAATTTTATGTAAATTAGTTAAAAGACCTGGTATTAGAGCGAAAATTTCTGCAAGTTCTTTGTGTTGTTCAATTGCTTGTATAATGTTGATCACTGGATTATGGTTTTTATTTTGATTATAATAGTGAGTTGTATTTTTGAGAGTTTCAGTGGTAAGCTGCGCCATCTGTTGAGAAGAAGTTAATGCTTGAGCGAAAGTGAAATTTTCTCTGATGGTTAATTTCAGTGGAATAGTATTGTTTTTAGGTGGTTTAGGGAAGAGTTTACAACCTTTGTAGGAGGCACAAGGCCCTTTTTCGTTATAGTTAATACAGGTGATTTCTTGGATTTTGTTTTGAATTTGACAATCACGAGTGGGGTGTGCACCGGTACATTTGATACATCTCGGATTCATATGACAGTTTTGTGCGCTGTGATTAAATTTATTGCTATTAAAACATTGAGTGGTGGTATAATTTTTGTAGTTATCAATTGTAATTGACATATAGCAAATTTTAGTAAGATCAAAGATTTTTTGATTTGATTCCTTTCTTGGTAATGTGACCATGTAGATCGGTAGGGGGAGCTTCGTTCACCTGTTGATCAATTGGTTAACTTTTGTAGGATTAAAACCGAGTTCTAGTTGTTCATGAATATCATTAACGTCAGTATTTCTTGGTAGACTTTTTATAACTATTTTCAAAGCACTCGAGATTTTGGGTTCAATTACATAGTATTCGTAGGGTTTAGTAGTTAGAACATTGTTTAGTGAACGATATTCTTCAAAGTTATTTGTGTACAATTTAATGTATTCACCGGAAAGGCGAGTACGTAAAATGGGAATTGCCGAAGTTAGTTCTTTTAAGTGTTGCCTATAGTTTTGGCTTATTTTAAGCATTACTGGGGGAGGGAGATTCTTATTTTTGTTGGTATTATTTTCTGAGTTAGATTGGGTTGAATTTGCAGAATTTTGATTAATCTCAATGGTAGAAAGTTTTTAGTATTTATTTTTGGTTTTAATTTCAATTTGCGAGTTATTAATTAAAGATAATATCCTAGCAGTTTTTCTTTTAGGTGGTGTAATAAAATCGTCAGAGTTATTGTCATTACTTTTATTTGATTTAATACTAAATGAAATATTAGGGGTGTGATGAACAGGGCAGCCAGCAATTTCGCAAGTCTCTAAAAAAGCGTACTCACCCTCGAGTCTCTTCAATGAATAACCTGATTGAATTCTTGAGGCTTTTATATTCTGGGTGTTCATAATCATTGTGAATGGAGAAATTTTGGGCTGGTTCACGTTTGGTATTTTGACGTATTCTCGTATAGGATTGGATATTTGATTCAATCTGCTGTTTTCCTTCACAGGTAGAGCTAGTGTCAATTGAACTGGTTGATATGGAAGAGATGGAGGATCTTGAGTCATCTTTGAATTCCATTTCATTTTGCGAGTCGTTTAACATTTCCATGGTTGTAATCCGTATGTGTCAGAGTGATTGAGTAAAGTTTTCAGAGATAGCGCTGAAGAGTGCTGTTTTTTGAGACTGATATCCAAATCAATGGATGGGCAGCGCCATCTGTATTGAGAAGTCTCAATAAGTGTAGATAATGGTGAAACGAGCTAAGCAACCGTCTCATTCGGTGTCAGACACTCGAATCATTCTTAGTCTTCAATCCAAAAGACTGCGGGCCGCATTATATATACTCATTGACAAAAAGTTAGCGCACCAAAGAAGAGTTGTCACAATAAAAAAACGTTTTACATACTTAAGTACAACGTTGATGTAAGTCAGTGATTACAAAATTAAAGCAAAATGATCATTTATTGCTGGAAAAATTACAAAATGAATGGAGGTCTTAGTACCCTATTGGACCACCTCAAGCAAGATGTGATACGGTCGGGCATTGAGGAATTCATGTCCCATATGATGTCCTGCGACATCTCGTTCTACAGTTGCTGTAAGAGCGCCTTTAATTCGACCAAACTATCCAAGGCTGTCAAACTTGCCTTTCTAAGTGATCCCAGAAATGCTCGATTGGTAACAAATCTGGGGGTATAGAAGGCCAGGGAGGGGTGGAAATAGAGCGGAGGCAGTCTTGTGAAACCCTTGCTGTGTGTGAGCGAGCATTGTCCATTGTCCTTGCCACGAGTGGCAATGCATGTAGCTGAAGAATGCCACGAACGTACCGCTGGGTTGTTATGGTGCCGTGGATCAATATTAGGGGTCACCATGTGTTGTATACGATGGCACCCCATACCAGCACACCAGTCGTGGGAGCGGTGTGCCGCTGTATAGCGAAGGCAGGATTGAAACGTTTACCACGAGGCCTCCACACACGTACACGATTGTCATTACTGCTGAGATTGAATCTGGATTCGTCGCTAAAGACAATCTCATTCCATTCGGTTGCAGTTCAATCCCTTTGAGCGCGACACCACTCCAAATGGAGGCAAAGGTGAGTGGATGTCAATAGCAATATACGTAATGGGCGCCGCGATAGCAACTATCCATCAGCCAGGGGCCTTGAGATGGTACAGACTGACACAGAGGCCCGTAGAGAAGGTGCTGCCTGTGTATGGATTGTAGACAATGAAACAGTTGGCGCTATGCCCGCGTTTCGTATGATATGACGATCTTCTCGACTATTGGTCTGTCGAGGGTGTCGTGAGCCTGGTCGCCGTGTAACAAACTTTTCTCTTGTCTACTGGTCCCAACACCTCCTCACAGTAAAATCAGAATGGCTTGGGTGACGAGGTATTCGCCGAGCGGACCACCCATCATCCTTAAGAGTTTTCTCTTCTCATTCTCTGACAGCTGTTAATATTGTCTCCGATGTTGACGTAATGGCATTTCTAGTTAAAAAGCGTCCTTCAGCAACAAAATAAATACACGCAAACAAGCTCTGCTTACTTGTTTTATAATTCGGGGCCGCGGTAGCCTAGTGGTCAAGGTCGTGGATAGCGGCTGGCGGTTTTCGTTCAGTCGCGGGTTCGATCCTTGGCCACCAAAGACCCGCCGTGTAGCCGGGGCTGATGCACGTTAAATCTGTTCGGGGCCCAAAGTCCTCCCGTTGGCGTGGTGTGGATGTTAGGAGAGGGGGGTGCCAGCTCAGGTGTCGTCCTCGTCACTTGACCGTGGTTCAAAATTACGAGGTCCGTCGCCAATAGCCCTCGTGTTGCTTCTAGTGCGACGTTAATAAAAACTAAACTAAACTAATTGTTTTATAATTCAAGGAGAACGAACTTCAAAGCCCACTGGTGGCAATGTGCAATTACGCTGCATTTCTAATAATTTACGTATCTGCCAGACAAGTACCTTCTTGCCAAGTTTCGTAACAATAACACTTCTACTTCTTGGTACGCAAATTGTTATGGCAATGAGTATATATATTAGGTGGGGTTATTAAATAACGAGACTGATGCTGATACAGAAGAAGTACACATGCGCCAAACGACAGTGACCTACAGCTGTTTAGCGTGATGTCTTCTCTTTTGAATGCAATGCCTCTCGCTTCTGTAAACGGAAATCCATATACCCGTAACCTTCGTGCGCATTTGTGTTTTTTTTTTTTTTTTTGTTTTTGTTTTTGTTTCGCCGGAACAATGATAAGTGTAAGAACAGTGCAATGAATTGTTGTGAAATCTTATCTTGAGCAATGCGACTTCTATCTGTTTCCTAAGGTGAAATCTGCATTAAAAGGTTTAAGATTTGCGTCTTTGTAGATGTGAAAGGGAAACGTAACTCGTTCTGAAGAAACTGACAAATGACCTCATCCAGCACTGTTTCGAAAATGGAAGATTCGAATGCATCATTGTAGGGGTAGAGGAGGGGTGTATATTGAAGGTGTATAATAAGTAAATATGTTTGACATCAAAATAAAAGGTTTTACAACATCAGTTTCTTTATTCAGTACCCTCTCCTCATTTATATACACACGAGGGTCGTTTAATAAGTCCTTAGAAATTTCAAGAGATGGTGCATGTAGAATCAAAAGTGGTTTATTTTCAGTAAGTATCATGACTCGCCAAACAGCTGTCTAAGTCTCACTCACTCGTATTTGTGATCATGACGCCTTTCGCCCTCAAAAATTGTTCGCCATAACTTTTCCGGCCGATGATACAACTTTCGTCTTTTTGGAAGAGATTCACCGGAAACAACCAAACTTTTTGATTTTTGCTTGATTTCCGGTGCATAATAATGAATTCAAGTCTCACCGATTGTGACAACTCGACGCAAAGCAATCAAACTTTGATTTGGCGGCAAATGATTAAAAAAATCAAAAGTATCAAATCATGAAGTATGAATCAGTATCAAATTTGTTTCGGCTCCGCTTAACAGATGGCAGCACCTAATGGTAATAATATCTTACCTTCATGATGTCATCTGTGTTCAAATTCAAATACTTTTTGAACCACCCTCATAATTCAACTGATTGTTTGAGAACCAGAAGAAGAAAAAGTGAGTTTTACGGTTGGATAAAAGGATTATTATTAAAGTTATTTAAATAGACTCCAGAAAAATTTCGCCAATTGTTTGTTTCACATCAGAAAATTCTGACTAGTTTTAAATACGATTTTTATCACAAAGTGAATACACTTTTTGGAGGTTATATTTCATTAGAAATAACGTTCGTTTAATTTAAGTACTTGATAGTAAGGAGTGTTATTTAGACGAATTGAGAGAAAGATTTGAATATATAAGCGTTGTTAATCCTCTAAAATAAATAGAAAGTTTAATCATGAGGAAGTAAATCAACTTTCGAAAAGGTCTTCAAGCACTGATCGGAAACAATCTAATAAAACCCATCAGTGGCACACCCAGGATGGGTGCGTCCAAACTGTTCTCCTAGCTTAGTGTTCAAACACGAAGAAAGGAGCGGGCATTCCTATAGTAAGTTTTACATGAAGTAACGTAGATATTATCCCCAATATCCATAAGCGTTAAAAACAAATTTGTTGCCTCTGCCAGTTACAACATGCACTGTTGTAAGATCGTTTTCAACTATTAAATATTTAAAAAAGCTACTTAAATAACAATACCTGTGAAACGTTGATTGTATTATACATGCATAAAAATGTATCTGTAAGTGAAGAAGAAATCTTAAATATTTTGCAAAAACAAAAACTGATAATAAATATAGCTTTTATTCATTATCCTCGCACTAATTTATTAAACTATTCATTTCATTCTACTGGCACCTTTTTAACCATTTTTTTGAATCGTGATCGTTTTTTCAATCATTAAATGATTTTTATCAGTTTTTCAATCATGTCGAATTCCACCGATTCTGGTTAGTAAGAATTTTTGTTCTCGTGATAACTTCATTATTTCTCTTCAATGATATTTGTTTTTGTAACTTTGATAAAAATCATATCAATTCTTAAGCAATTTTAAATAGGAGAAATAAGATTGATACAACGTATACTTTAGTGTTTACCAAGTAGTAATTATAAGCTAAAGAAATTGCTTCTTTCATGGCAATGGTGATATGCACCCATCCCCCTCCCTTAAGAAATTAATTTCTAGGTACACCACTGAAAACCATCTAAATTTTTAAGATAAATTAATTGGAAAAAAAATAAAAGCAAAACATTAGAGAGAGGGATGTATGGAAATGGGAAATTTGGTAAGAGCTGGGAATAAAGTTCATTGAGTTGTTACAAATGCAGACATATAAGATCTCATTGTCCTTAAAATGACTGAAAGCCAAAAGGAATAAAATTACAAAGCAATGGAAAGAGCATCCATGTTACACAAATGTATTTCGAAAACCTGCAAGAGTCTTCCAACAAGAGAGAGAACACTTAAATAGCTTAATTGTTGTAGCATTTATCGCGAGCTTCACGCTAGTAGCTCACTTAGGTGTAATACATGAAGTTGGATACAATCGGATAATTGTCTCTTCTAAATCACGGGAACCGAATTCTATCTAGAACTGGAAAATCGCAAATTTATACTAAGGATATGTTTGCCATATTTTTTTGTGTCCAGCTCAGAACATATTTTTGAAATTACTTAAAAGTCTAAACAGCTTACTGAAACATAAAATTTTATTTATTCAGTTGTATTTTTCACTAGACATAACTTTTTCAGAAATGTTTTTTTTTTTTTTTTTTTTTTTTTAATTAAGTCATAAAATTCACAACAAGAAAGTTCCGAATTAATTTTAACATTTCGCAGATGTTTAACAGAAGACCAAAATTATATTGGATTGGTTTTATTAATGTCACACTAAGAAGTAACACGAGGGCTGCTGGCGACTGCCCTCATAACTTTGAATATCTGTCAAGTGACGAAGACGACACCTGAGCTGGTATGCCCTCTAATAACATCCATACCTTCCATACGCCAACAGGAGGACTTTCAGCCACTACAGATTTAACGTGCATTAATCCCGCTATACGGTGGGTCTTTTATGGCATCAAGGCTCGAACACACGACTCGACGAAAACCGCCGGTCGCAAGCCCGCTACCATAACAACAAGGCTACTGCGGCGACCAGTAGACTAAAAAATCTGCCATTTTCTGCAGACCAAATATTGCCCATATATAATTGAAAAAACTCTCTTGACTGGAACAGATATCCCAGTCAAAGACATCGCAAACTCATCTATTTCAGAAGTATTGCAACATGAAATATCAGTCTTTAGATCCAGTCAAAGGCAGATTTCCCAATCAAAGACATCGTAAACTCATCTATTTCAGAAGTATTGCAACATGAAATATCAGTCTTTAGAAACACCTTAAAAATTGATTTCCACATCTCTTCAATAGTATCGGGTACTTTTTCAGAAATTGAACCACAACTTACTCTTTGGTCTTAAATTACCTAGTTCCTGTACGGCCATAAGATAATGTTTAAAAACGCGATGTGGAACATATAGGTCTAAAATTTAAAAAAAAATTCCTTGCCAGTTATACAATTCTCAAACCTTGAACATTTTTGCAACCACGGACATTATTAAAAACTAGAGCTGTACGGGCTGACCCCGATCGTATGATAAGCCTAACTAATAGTTATTTTGAATAGGAGGTTCTGTTTCAAACGAGACAACTTTTTTTTATATGACGTGTGATGAAAACCTCATACTTCAGGTTTTAAGTGATAATTGGAACAGACATTTTGAATTCAAATCTCGCTGAATTTCACAAATTATGTTTTGCAAACATGTATCAAAAATAAAGTTAATGCAATTACCTGGATTCATTCTTGAAAATGAAGTTGGACTGGGTCACATCCATTTTACACTTGTGAAGACTAAGCTTGATGTGAAACTATTTACAAGAAAAGAGAGAGAGAGAACTGCTTACATTTTCAGAAGAGAAATTAACACATAAACACAAAAGTCGTTAGATGAAGATCTATCTATGTCTAGAATTTTAATATTCAAGTATTGTACTGTGAATGAAAGAGAAGAACAACGCAACTAGTATTAAATTGAGGAACAAAAAGGAAACTTGTTTAGTCAGCGTTTCTACAAAAACATTTCGAGTAAATTAAGTAAGAGTACTCCCAGAAGTAAATTACAAAGGTCGCTTAGCTAGAAGAAAACTCTTTATTCCAAAAAAAAAAAAAAAAAAATAGAGACCTATTTTCCTCTACTTTTGCTAAAAATCATATTTCAATTCAACACTTCTAGAATAATATAATATTCAGTGATGAAAGCTAATTCAATTTTTTTGAAATATGATCGGTGTATTATGTTTAGCGATTCCTAAAACTGAACTGCTTTTCCCAAACTCCATCCCGATTGCCAAACATGAAGAAGGTTTTGTTCTTATACGGGGTTGAATAAATGTAAAAAAAAAACGTATTTAAGACGTTTGACATCTCTGGTCCGTACATAATGCACTACAGAAGAAATGAGACAGTGCCTTGTGCGAAGTACTTTCGTTCTTAACCATATACTCAGAGAAAATCCTCTCAATTCCACAATGGGATGTATTAATATACCACGCTTGGAATAATATCTAATTTGACTCTTGTTTCAAAGTACCCGAGGAGAGTGCCTGTGATCTTGTTACAGCATGCCGCTTGGACACTGTTTGATTGCCTGTTCCTTGATTTGATAGCGTTTATCTTAGTCTATCTTGATGGAATGATCTGAGTCATTTTCTCTACTTTGACATCAAACCACTTAGGAGGTTTACGAATCAGCTCTGGAGCAGCGAATCTATAGTCTGTTTTGATTCCTTAAGTTGTTTTTCCGATCTTTGATGGATGGACACTCTGTAATATAGTGCATAGTATTACCTTTGGTTCCACAAGCACAAGTGTCATCATTCGATAATTCGAACCTTTTCAGGTATGCTGGGAATCTACTATGACCTGCAAATGCACTGATGTCCGAAAGTAAGGTCGCAAATACGAAATCTGTGATATTTGGAGAAATATTTGGTTTGTTGCTTCGAAATTCATCAAAAAGAAATATTATTACAGCTTTAAAGCCCCATATAGTGATATAACAATATAGAAAAGAGATTAATTGTAAGTTAAGATGCAGATCACATCAAAAACGGTCAAATCATGATGCATTACGTCTCATTTATGAAATACAGACTCAGTTATCAGATACTCAGTTATTATTCTGATTAATTATGTTACAAGTTATATCAAAAATGGTCAAATCATGATGCTTTATGTCTTAAGAAAGATCCGACTAATTCGGAGTGTGGCCATTGTGTACTGCTTCACAAGCCTTACAACGAGCCGTCATATTTTTAATGAGGGTGTCGAGAAATGCTTGTGGCAATAAATTTCATTCTTCTAAAAGCTGTGGCTTTTAACGCCTAGAGAGTTTTGAAAGGAGGTGATGTCATGTAATGGCTCTTCCTAGACCATATCAAACATGTTCTATAAGATTAAGAACCAGATAGGATTAAGAACCAGAGACTTAGCGGGCTAGAACACACTACGAAAATCCTCTTCAAGAAAATCATTAATAATGTGTTGAGCCTCACATTATCGTCCATAAAAAGGAAATAGGTACTGAAGCACCCAGGAAAAACCTTACATAGGCCTTTAGGACCTCATTCCTAATGCCTCTATGTGGTGATACTTCCCGCATCAAAGACGTATAGTGGTGTACGATTGCCCAACATGAGGTCTCCTAAGACAAAGATTGCTCTGTCACCAAATTTGTACATTACCCTTACGTCGGAAGACTGATAGAGAGCTCCTCTTTCTCTTCAGATAAAGACTCGCCCAGAATTACTCTGTAGTTGAATCCCGACCCGTCAGTGAAAAGAACAATACTTCATTCTTTGTGTGTCCAAACATGATGTGTACGGTTCCACGACAAACGAGCTCTCTTGTGTGATACGCTGAGATGAAGACACACCACTAGACGACAGACGTAAAGTGCTGTCTCTGCAAAGCATCTCTACATCCTTGTTCCAGGCGCAACATCAAGATCACGAGAAAGCTCTACAGCCGTCTGGCTATGTCGTTGGGCAATTAATACCAAGTTCCGATCTCGTGCAAGCGTCTTTCTTATTGGGTGGAAATGACCGGCGTCTTGGTGATAGTACCCTTTGTTTCGAATTGATTCCATAAACTGGATATCACTTTTGGTGCCACTTGTAATCATTGAGCCACTTCCCCTTGAGACTTCCCAACTTTAAGCCTGCCAAAGGCTCTCTATCTCACCGAATAATCTAACTGTGTATGAGAACTCATTCTCAATACAGTCAAACATGTGGGGTTTAACGCAATATTCGCAATATTTTTGGTAAAAATTCCACATACTGAAATGATCAAATCTCACATTGTGCTACAACACTAATGCTAAACACCATTTATTCCAAAATAGATACTTATACATTGTGCCACTCGTTCTTCAAAATAAATACAATGCAAATTTCATCAATTTTACTGGTAGTTGCTTTTAAATATTATCAAACACTTGTCTGTAACCTTAATTTTGGACACCAGTGTATATAAAGTCAAACCTCATTAAGTCACCTTGTAACATAATTTATAAACGTTTCACTTTGCAGCATATATAAATATCCCAACCAATTTAGAAACACAAATTTAGATTTTAGAACAATTGATACCGTGAGCTATATTTCTTTGTTGAAGGTGTAAAAGATTTCTTAGAATTCCGTGGGTGGCATACAAATGAATATAATCATTACACATATATTTATTTTGAGAATTTTTATTTATGATTTATAGCTCACTATGCAGTTTTTCGCAAAGTTAAAAAAAACACAACTGATCAATTTCTCAAATTATAATTCGAACACTTACATTTTTCATTACAAATTTTATCATTTTTCACAAATTATGTATAAATTAAATCCAGATTTTTTGCTTTAATATTGCAAAGATCAATTGTGTTATAATCAAATATTTTAATGATTTCTGAATGCACTATTCCTTAAAATTTGTAATTAGCTGTGCCATAAAAGAAATTTTTTTAAATATTTTGCGACGAATTTTGAACATTTTGGAGGGGAGGGGGGTGATTGTGATTGTGTTTGTTTATTAGCGTCACGCAAAGAAGCAACACGATTAAGGAAGGGGAGAGAGAGAGAAAGTAGTTTATATATATATATATATATATATATATATATATATATATATATAAAATCTTTGTACTTTTTGACATACAGTTGCAGTCATTTGTTTTAATTATGAGGTGTGGCTGTTAAATAATGAGACTGACGCTGCTACAGAAGAAGCACCATGCGCCAAACGCCAGCGACCGACAGCTGCTTTGAGTGAAGCCTTCCCTTTCGAATGCGGTGCCTCTCATTTGTGTAAATAAATCCCTATAGTTGTAGCCCTTGTTCGTAATATAACTTTTTTTTTTTTTGTTTCGCGGGGGAAATGATAAATGTAACAATAGAGCAACGAATTGTTGTGAAATTTCACCTGAAACTTGGTAAACCGCTACTAAAACTTAAAATTTTTTGAAAGAAGTGTATGGCAATGAATGTTCATCACATGTACGTATTTTTGAGTGTTTTAAGAGTTTTCAAGATGACCGAGAAGACACTGAAGATGATTCCCGCCCGGGTTGCCCTCCCACGCCAAAAACGGATGACAATATCGAAAAATTAGTAATCTGATTCGATCTGACTGTCGGTTAAGTATTCGTATGATTGTTGAGACTGTAGGAATTGACAAAGAATCCGTACAGTAAATTTTTCTACCAAGACAATGCGCCGGCTCATTCCGTATTGTTAGACCACCAACCTTATCTTGATCAATGCGACTTCTATCTGTTTTCTAAGGTGAAATCTGCAATAAAAGAAAGAAGATTTGAGCCCGTTGAAGCTGTGAAAGAGATACGTCACGCATCCTGAAGGAGCTGACAAAAGAAGAAGATTTCCAGTTCTGTTTCAAACAATGGAAGATTCGCTTGGAGCGTTGTAGGGATGAAGAAGGCGTGTATATTGAAGGGGATACTATGTAAATATGTATAACATCACATTAAAATGTTTTACAGCGTCAGTCTTGTTGTTTAAAAGCCAAACTGTGTATGTTGTTAATTGGCGATACACAAACACTCTTTACCATACATGAAAACTTATGTACATTATCACCTACCCAATGATGATTAAGATTACACCTCGTATGTCTTGTATGTTAACTATATGCGATCGAAATTTACCATTTGGATTATTTATTAAATATTTTTATTGATCTAATCCGTGCTTTAGAAATGATGCAGCCTTGTAGTGCATAGATCACTTGATTTCGCTTACAATTATGCTAAATTCGAGTATAAACATTAATTAAACATATACGAGTGATTATGTTACAAAGAAACATGCGAGCGAAAGAGTGATATCTGATATTCTTCGATATTCAGTCATTTAGAGAATATATCTCTAACTGACAATGAAAATTTTAAAATGCAAAGACTTTTAAGAAAAAAGTAATGACTTTACCATTTGTACGAATTTATGTTTTGAAAAATATATTACAGATTGCGGCAAATATTTTCTATATTTCGTGAATTCCATTCCAGAAACATTTTGAATATTTGATAGAAGAAATACTGCGCGCGCGCTAATTAATAAGTAACTTGTTTATTATATATAACCATGAGATGTTGGAATTTCATAAATTATTTGTACCAGCATTTTCCCTTAAAGCCAATCCACTCTTAAAGTAAATAGACTGTTGACTAAGGATTCCTAGAATTGTATTTTTAGAAAATATTAAAATATTTTTAAAATTTTAAAGGTAAATCTCGGATTTAATGGGGGGGGGGGAATTTGGATGTGCTTTATTCAGAATTTAATAAATTAGAATAAATCAATCATATTTATTTAATTCTTTAATCTTTTTTGTTATTTTAAATTGCATAAAAAGAATTAAATTTGAATTTATTTTGCTTACATTTAGTTTAAAATTAAATTAACGAAGATTGTTATTCGACCTACCAACAAAATTGTTTCCTATTTCTCTGAAATATGAAAACAAAATCCATTTGTTTGATGGTTTAAGCGTGACGTATATTCATTTTAAATAGATTCAAATTTTGTTTCATAATAAAATGCGTGTTTTTTTATTTCGTAATTTCTACTTAAACTACTCTGTCATTATGACCTTATCTAAAGGAAATTTAAAAGGATTGTAATGAAGCATTTTTATTTTCAATTATTAATCACACCTAGAAAGCCTCCTTAGAGTTATTAATGTATTTATTATTTTGTATCTGTGTATCATCCATATTGTAATATTTTTAGAATACACTATCCCATTAACATTTCCTTTATATAATTAAATATGCTGGTTTTTTTTTATATCAGGAACCAAGAGTAGGGAAATTTAATTTAATTTCAAATATTATTTCCTTTTACATAATACATCTTTCAAGCATTTTTAAGTTGAAAGAGAAGTGAAAAGAAAATGTCTTCATGGAGAATATTCTTAAATAAGCAATAATTTCTTTTGCGTAATGGGCTTAGTTTAAAGTTTAGATTTGGTTCATTTTCAAATTTAATAGCCTCAAAGTTAAATACTTTTTTGAAACCAAAACATCGAAATCTCCTTAATTCATACGTCTGGGAATAATTCTTAAACGATTTATATTCATTTTTTTTTTATGGAAATTTATCTTTGAATATTATCGAATACTGTACATATAAAATGTGATACGTGCATGATAGAAATTTTAAGTATAGATCTATTAGCTTATAACAAGAAAATAACAATACTGAATACTAACTAAATAATCGTTACTTTTAATTGTGCAATATAACTGCATTTAATAAAAATAGAATTTTCATCATTTTTAAACATTTTTTACAATCAAAATACGCGGTTATGGATTTCATGCTGCTGAGAATAATGAAGATTATTACACATTAAATACGATTAGGACCTCGATTTGTTCACGTGACATAGCATGAAAGTTTGAAGAGTGGTATATCAACTCATACATCCACATTTTCTCCTGATCATTGTTTAAAATAACTAGATAAGTCACCAGTAATACATATTTAACCTAGTACAATGTTAACAAATCCTGTAATTATGATTTACCACCTACAATGTAGCATTGTTTATCCAAAACATTGGTTTGGTTTTTTTACATCGCATTAGAAGCCACACGAAGGCTATTGGCAACGGACCTCGTAATTTTGAGCCTCTGTCAATTGACGAGGACGACACTTGACTGTCACCTCTCTCTCATAACTTTTACTCCTCGTCAACTGGAGGACTTTAAGCCTCGGCAGATTTAACGCGCAAGAGCGCCGGCTACTAGGTAGGTCCTTAGTGGCATCAAGGCTCGAGTCCACGACTCCACGAACACCGCTAGCAACGACCATGACCACTTGGCTACTGCGGCCAATTATCCGAAACAATTGGGGACTGGAGGTATACGGATAACTGATATTTTTGGATAACCTATCGTGTACAGAAAATAATTATACCAGTGTCATAAGAGCAATATGAAACAAAGAAACAGTGATATTAAACACAAAACTGCATATATTTTTGTAATGCTTGTCTTATAAATAACACAGACAACTGAATAATCTAGTTTGGGAAGTTCAAAATGGCTACTAGCGGAACTTTTACAGAGCGCTCAAATTTGAATTCGCGGCTAGAACACTTTCGATTAACCGATGTTTCGGTTGATCGATATTCGGATAATAGATACTCTGGAATTTCTTCTTTTCTTATTTAAATTTTCCATCGTCTCATTTTTAATTAAAATTTTTTGCTCTTTCTATTCACATTTATTATTTTCAAAAACAAGTTAGTTCCCCCTCCCCTCTTAACTTCACAACAGGTATACAAAGCTTTATTTAAGCAGAATGCACTTGCAAAATCCTTCTTGTCTTTAAAAAGTCATTTGATATCAATATCTCGAATGTTCACTTAAAAGGACAGAATAATTATTCGGTGGAAGAGTAAATAAACACAGATATAAAAAAAATTAAATCAAGAGCTTTTATTTAAATATGCACTTAAAGGCATAATTATTAATTTCTCGAAAGTAAAATAATGTATAATTTATAAAAGCTTAAGGTGTTTAACTAACATACCAAGGTAATTACCGATAAATGAAGTACCATAGCTGCATACTTATATACGAGATCAAAAGTATTAACGATTCAAGCTTTTAAAAATTATATATTATTTTACATTTAAAAAATTATTTTATACCTTTTGATCCATTTTTAATTAAAGAAGCCTGATTTAAAATATTACTTTTACTTACCTTTATTTACAAATTTAACATAAAAGACCAAAAAACAATTACGTGAGCTATACTTGTATGCAAAATTTCTGCTTGATTGATTTTTGGAAGTGGGTTAAGATTCGAGTACAAAGTACACTCCTTTCCCTCCTATATCAGTCATTGCTTGAACACACACACATGCCGTAGTTTATTATATTGTCAGCGGATTTACACGTGTATTGCAAAATTTCAACTCGATCAGATGATAAGAAATGGGTTAAAATTCGAGTACAAATTTTGAACTGTATGACATAATAACTGTATAACATACATATGAGCATATAATGTAGCAAAAAATAATAAAAAAGGAAAGAAAAAGGAAAAAAAAAAAAAAAGATAGAACAAGGAAAATAAAAAAAAAAGAGAAGAAAGGAGAATATATTTTGTGATTCCATTAAGCTGAATAAATTATTGAAAAAGCATTTACTCTTAAGCGGTATTAACCATGTCACGAATCAAAGGTTACATAAGAGACTTATTATGTTTCACTCTCCTATCTCGTTCCTTATTCAAAAGATACCTCTTCCGGTAATAAGATAAAGCTAAAAAAGCACTTCTTTTCCTGCTTCTGTTTCTGTCCAATCGAACCTTTTACTCAGATCATATATCTACATCTTACATGCATTGGAAACAGTCAACTTCATTTAAACTCTTTATTCATAGTTATTAAAAATTATAATAAACCAACCGAATCTACAAAATATCGTTTAAGCATGCGCTATGTAGAATTTATTATTTTGAGGAAACACTAAGTTTTTAATTAAAAAAGGGCATGCAGTAGAGCCTCAATTGTCCGAATATAGATTAACATTAGTTAATCGTAAACGTTCTAGATGCCAAATCAAAAAAAAAATCCCTAAACTGCTGACCTACTTTAATAGCCATTTTGTACTTGTTTAACTAGGGTAGTCAGCTGTATGTGTTATTTGTAAGACGTGTGATATGAAAATATGTTCAGTTTTGTATTTAATATCGCTTTTTCTTTGTTTCATATTACTACTACAACACTGCTACAATTGTTTTTCATAAATGATCATTTATCCGAAAAATCGGTTATCCGATCACTCCTGGTCCCCAATTGTTGCAGATAATCGAAGATCTACTGTACATATCCATTTCAGGACAACTTTGTAAAAGTTCCCCTTAAAATGAATTGCAATTTATTTGTTATTAAAAATAATAATCATTTTTCAAACAAAAGCATTAAACGGGACCGATTAACTGATTTTGATGAAGATTCTACATGCATTTCGCTTTCTTATAGAAAATAAATAAAAATTCGAATCTTCGCTTCTGATTCTTTACTGTACTTAAGTACTTAAAGAAACAAAAACTCAGATTCAGGTACTCAGAAATATTTATTCAAGTTCATACCCAAAATAAGGTTATAAGAATTAAAACTTTCTGATTCGAAAAGAAATCTATAATTCATTATGCAGTGGGTGGAGAAGAGGGGAAACTGTAATGTTGTTTTTTTTTTTTTTTCATCTAATTTTTTAATTGCGGAAAGCCACCATAGCTTTTGAATACAAATAAACAGATTTGTCATCATTGTGAATCAATTAATTTATTAATTCATTATTAGTTCAGACATGCTTCAATGTATGTGATTCTCCTTCAGTTTTCTAATAGTGGCAACGGGGGCCAGCGGTCATGAGTTTGTGGGTTCGAGTCCTGATGCCGCCGAGTAACATGGGTGATGCATGTTAAATCTAGTCGAGATCAAAAGTCCTCTCCTTGGCGTGGTGTAGAAGTTTGATGAGGGAGATGCCAGCTCAAATGCCTTCCTCGTCACTTGACCGAGGTTCAAAATTACGAGGTCCGTCGCCAGTAGACTTCGAATCGTTTCTCAGTGCGACGTTAATAGTAATCACATAAATTATCTAAAACTCGTAACAAAACAGAAGAATTTAAGTTCAACATTTACATTAAAGTTGCACTTGAAATTATCTGCATTTTAGAACGAAGCGAAAAATACGACATCCGTTTATAAATCCTGGAATGTCAAAAAACCACCGAATTCTCATAAAAAGTAATATTTTCTAGTGAAATTATTGCGTATATTCAAATTAGAACTTTTGTAAACATTCTTGTTTGTTCCGTAAACAGATCGACAGGTAAATGAACTCTCATCCTGATAATTACTAACTATAAAGTACGTGACTACTATCCAGAAGATTCTTATTCGGAACAAAATACTTGTAGGGGAGGAGAGGGATGCTGTGGATGCTTTCGAAAGTAATGGATTAATTATTCTCGTTTACCGTTATTATCTAGTTGATTTAAGAGAACAGAGCATAATTGGTTTACGTAGCATGTTATTCCACAAAGATAAATAAAAATGCTCGTAAACGCAAAGTAAAACATATTTGTTTCTTTTTCTCTTTACCGTAGATATATATATATATATAACTCTCTGAATTACAGAGTAACATGATTTTTTTTTGATAACTTCTTTCGTTCCTTTTCATTTGCAATTTGAAATATTCTATGACATCATAATTTTTAGAAATAAAAGCAATTCTTTTCATCATATTCTTTTACACATATACGATGATCGAACTTCAAGATTCCCAATAAGATTTACGAATAACTTTTGCTGAATCCATTGTTAACGATCTTCTGGTTTTAAAACTTTTTGATAATTAATAATAAAGAAATGTTGTGAGTTATAAAAGAAGAGGGAGGGAATTAATATCAGTCACGACAAAAAAAAACATTCTTAGAGATGTTTAATTAATGAGTTAGCCCCATTACTCTTTAAAGTAATTTTTTTTTTTATTATTTTTTTATTTTTTGCCTCACTTCAAAAGATTTCTTAAATAATCAAAAATGAATCTAAGCGATGAGATTACAAATACTTTAAGGAACGAAAAATATTACTGTAACAAAATTCCCCTTTTCGCGATATTTTTAATATTTTAATCAAACTCCATGAAGAAAGAAGGAAAAGGCATTTACGATTTTTAAAAATATTGATATTAATTATCTGAAACTTAAGTGGGTTTCAGATAAACTGACAAGTAGAGTCCTCGAAAAACTTTGGCGATATTCCAAAAGCAAAATTTTCTGTTTTTCCTTTCGTTCGTGCATTTTATTGAACTGAAAACGTTTCTTATGCGTGGATGACTTCACAGATGATGTAAATTGATTAAAAAATTTAAAATTTTCAATTGTTAGAAATTGCTTAGTAAAAAAACTATAGTATAAGTTTGGCTACAGAGATGATATTTACATGCAAAATATTTCAAATGCGTATTTATGTAATTTTCTGTCCTATATTTCTTTAGGTTACCATAATCCTTCATTTCACTAAGGAAATCACCATATTTATGTTTAAAAAAATTGCGAAATTTCTTTAAAATTATTGATACAATACACCATTAAATGCTATACTAAGGACTCAATTTTTCTATGGGAGACTAATTATTAATTTTCTAGCACTTAATTATAAAATTCTTTTCACAAGGCACTCTTCCTCAGACGAAACTGGAAAGGAAAACAGGGGACATTTACCCTGGAATGGGGCACCAAATCAGGTGTACATTTTGTTTGGAATAATATTGCAGCAGAGAGGGGGAGGGGACGGGGAATTGTGCCAACTGAATCCTCACCCCGGGCGACATGCAACCTAGTTTCGTTCCCTGGAACTGATTGAAACCGTTGTGACCTTCAACAGTTTTGTTACAGGAAATGCCACATATTTTATACAGAAACAAGAGCCAATCGGATTTTTAAAAAGCAGTATAGTAAGCAGACAGGTGTGTGTGACAATCCTTGATGGAAAGCAATTTAAAACAAATATTTGAAAATGTATATCTATCTATGTATATGTATATATATATATATATATATTCTAAATTTAATATTACAATACATTTAAAGATGAAGTGATTATGTCAGAAAATCCTGGTTTTAAAAACGTTTATAATAATATCCCAAAGCTGTTTATTTATTTACTTTTTTCGCAATGAAACATAATTTGCTCAAACATATTAACAAGACAAGAAGAAGAGAGCCGAAATTCACATCTAGATCATAGATTCAAGAATAAAAGTATTGAAAAAGTTTAACTAGAGATTTTTAATTGGAGAAGAAGAGTAATAATGTACTGGGATGATTCTAGAAAATTTAATTCAAAACACGCAAATCGATATCATGAAATGTATATAGAAAATTATTTGTAATTCGCATTTTTCGAGTTGAATTATTTTTTCATTTACCAAAAACATCTTATGAAAAGGAAATTTCGAGTAAAAAACGAATTTAGGAAATAATAATAAAGAATATAAAAGAATTTATCTGCCACGGAAATTTCGAATTTGCTTACCCTAGAATTTTACTTGTAAAGTGTAAAATCTCTTATAAACACTCATCTTACTGTGATGGTTGTGGGTGCTCTTAGAGACGTTATATTTTAAGAAGTGGTATACTAACATAGTCAATTAACAAAACTTATTTGTTCTTGTGAATTGGACATTTTCCTGTACATCTCACAATGGAATTCTACGTACTTAACTTAAAGTTAGTACTGTCTGTCTTTGAAGAACTAACAAAGTATATGATTGTGTTTCCAGCTTTTCACAAGCTCATCGTTATTAAATACTTGAATGGGTAATTGTTATTATTCGTTTGGAATACATATATATATATGTGTGTGTGTGTGTGTACAGGCACTCCTCAGAAAACTCTGTTGATTGAAACCGTATTATTCGAGGGATGCCTGCGTATATACAAGGGTGGTTCAAAAAGTACTTGTGTTTGAGGACAGATGACATCAGTAAGGGGAATTGTTGTTACCATTGGATGCTACCTATGACATATGTATGCAAGTGATTAAGATTTACAGTGAAAAATGCTTAAGAAACCTTTTATATATCAATTAATATCTCCAAAATTTTACACTGTTGCCAAATATGCTATGGATATCAGTATTGTTAACTAAGTATAGAAAGAAAAATATTAAAAAAAATTAGAAGATTTAATAAACATTTCAACATCAAAACAATCCATCAAAAGGAAAATCCAAAAAGAATATGTATATATACATTCATTGTCATAAAAATTTACGCACCAAGGAAGAGTTGTCGGAATAATAAGAAATTTTTCAATCGAAAGTACAACATTGATGTAAGTAAGTAATTATAAAATCAAAGAAAATGATTATTTATAGTAAGAAAAATTACAAATGAATGGAGGTTTTAGTACCCTGTTGGGCCACCTCTAGCATGAATGTATGTGATGCGGTCGGGCATTAACCCGTTCAAGACTGGCGAATGGAGGAAGAACCGCTTCATCAGGCCTGCGAGCTCTGAAAGTATACGCACGCACGGCACCAGGCAATTTTCCTCCCTAAGCCTAATTTTATACAAAAATTCATATAGAATCATCGATTCGATTAAGTATGCTAAAACTTACAGATTATTATCATTGATAGTATCTAAATATACGATAGTAAAATTTTTGCGATATTTAAAAAAATAATTATGAATTTTAAAGAAATTATATTCATTTCGATAAAAAAAAAAAAAAGTTATAGAGCTAAGAAATGACAACAATATAAATGATAATTTTTTTAAATTTCCGAGTATTTAAAATATATGTAAATTATTATAGAACTGAATAAAAAATGTATAAAATAAATAAAATAAAATTACTAAGTAATACTTAAAATTTTTAAAACTTATACATTTTGAAACACTGTTCAGGACAAAGCTCTACGTTACAAATTTTGCATTTATATGTCAGCTCGCGGTTTTTTTTTTTTTTTTTTTTCTTTTTCTTTTTCTTTTAGGGAACCTTTTTTGCATTATACACATTCTCTCCTTGACTTTTCACTCAAATATTTCAATCTTTCCGTCATGATAGCAAAGATAAAACTGATCCAAAACCATACAAAATACCATCTTGCGAACGATAAGTCTACTCCCAACCCTAACCAATGAACATTTCATCATTTCCCCTCCACTCCGTCAAAATATAAAGAATACTCCAGTCGTAGTAAATCTAATCCCATTAAATGTGCAATCCGTCAAAAAGAAGCGAACAAATGCAGTTGTTTAAATTTTCAAATTTCCCTGATTCAACCGGGGAAAAAAGCGGGAATATAAGGTCAATACTCTGAGGAACGATATTTGAAAATAAAACGAACTTCAATCGCCATCTGATGGCCGTTAAAAATTCAAATAAATCGTCCCAATTTGAAATCACACCAATGTGTTCATGGTCCCGGTGGCCTGGAAACACCCGTCACATTTTCGATACCGTAGGCCACGAAGGGAGAATAGCGCGATCACATATACGTGATCACGGTCCTGGACGGGTTAAGGCATACATGTCCTGCGACATCGCACTCCACAGTTGCTGTAAACGCGCCTTTAATTCGACTAAAATCATAGGCTGTCCAACTTGTCGTCCTAAATTATCCCAGGAAGGCTCGATCGGAAACAAATCTGGGGGGTCGAGAAGGACAGGAAGAGGTGGAAATAGAGCGGAGGCAGTCTTGTGAAACCCTTGCTGTGTGTGAGCGAGCATTGTCCATTGTCCTTGCCACGAGTGGCAA
>BMAW01020845.1:91512-220753 GCA_019974015.1 Nephila pilipes | reverse complement strand
GAAGTAGCCTTCGTTCAGGGTTACGTATTGTATTACGTATATTGCTATTATTGGCTTATCCTCACCTTTGCACTCCATTTGGAGTGAATTGTATCTCAAGGAATTGAACTGCAGCCGAATGGGGCCGAGATTGTCTTTAGCAGTAGTCAGATTCTGTCAGCAGTAATGACAATCGTGTACGTGTGTGGAGGCCTCCGTAGTAAACGTTTCAATCCCTGTACCTTCGCTATACAGCGGCACA
This sequence comes from Nephila pilipes, assembly GCA_019974015.1. Lineage (NCBI taxonomy): Eukaryota > Metazoa > Arthropoda > Arachnida > Araneae > Nephilidae > Nephila > Nephila pilipes. The sequence goes on along the minus strand of BMAW01020845.1, from coordinate 220,512 downwards.
CCGCTCCCACGACTAGTGTGCTGGTATGAGGGTGCCATCGTATACAACACATGGTGACTAATATTGGAATCACAGCTTTCCATAACAACCCAGCGGTACGTTCGGCATTCTTCAGCTACATGCATTGCCACTCGTAGCGGAATAATGGACAATGCTCATTTTTTTTTTTTCGCAAGAAATCTTTTTTGTTGCGAGTAAATAGCGATAAACAGCTTTCTGAATCATCGACTCGTTGCTGTTTTTGTTCCATCGAAAGCAATCGCGGCACCCACTTGGAAAAAACCTTTTTCACTTCACTTCAAAAAACCTTTTTCAGTAAATACACTTCCATATGATATCTGTGTCATCTCAGCAATCTCACGGAGCTTCACTTTACGATCTTTCATTATAATTTTTGTCACTTCACTCACATTTACCGGTGTAACGGCTTCCACAGGTCTACCCGAGCGTTCCGCGTCATTTGTGTCGGTACGACCACGTTTAAACTCGGCAAACCACCGACAAATCGTTGCTTTTGATGGACAAGAGTCCGGGTAACATTTTTCAATCCATTGTTTCGCTTGCACGGTGTTTTTACCCATTAAAAAACAATGTTTTATCAGAACACGAAACTCGGTTTTTTCCATTTTTTAAACAAACTACAAAACGACTTTACTCCAACCTCGATAACTCAGCTGTTTCTGGTCCGATCGACTTAAAATTTTGACACGTTTCAAGCAAAGGTTAGTACTCTAGAAAGATCTGGTTACTGGTATACTACGAGAGCCATCTCTGGGTTAGTCTCGGGAGTTATTGATTGATGTGTTATGCAACGCTCCTGCCTGCTTTTGAAGTTGGGCTTTGTTTCTCCAATCTCTTCATTTTATATTGATTACCGAATAGTTTTTTTCCTTCCGTCAGGCATTCTAAAACAAAACAATCTATTTAAGTATCTGATAAGACTTTTCTAGATTTGATAAGGTTTATCGAACAATCAAAACCACACATATATTATTTTCAATCTCTTATTGCAATTCGGTTGTTTGCTGTGGTCTAATAACATCAAAGGTTTATCAAAATCAGTTTTGCCGTGTCGATACGTTACATAAACTGACAGGTATTCTACGGTTATGAAGGACCAGTGACTAAACAGTCACTTCTACTTCGACTGAAGTAACATGACGTGGACATGGCGGATCTGGAAACGATTGAAAACAGTTTATATTGTTTCAAAAAACATGATATTCGCTTCATACGTTGGCGAACTTTATAAAACTTAATTAATACTTGTTAAGTCAAGGGTTAAAACGTATGAAAAGACTAACGAGATATATAAAAGGTGTGGCTATTAAATATCAAGACTGAAGATGCTACAGAAGAAGTATTCATGTGTGTGATATAAAAAGTTTCATTTAAGTCTTAGAAAACAATAGGGAAAATATATGTTAACTATTTTAAGTAATATAAATAAAATATTTGACAGTTACAGGGTTGTTCATTTACTCCTATAACCAACCACAAAGTAAAATTATCATAGTAAAAATTACAACGATTTAATTTAATTTCAAGCCTAGCTTTTGCTATTAAAATTATTTCCTTTCACATTGAGCAATCAACGAATGTACTATAAAGCTAAATAATAATCCGTACACATCTGTAGCTGCTAATATTTTATTAGTAATTGATGATTTTGAATGAATACTTTTCAAAATTTATAAAAGACAAAAGTAATTTTTTCACCATGAGCGGCAAATAAAAATATTTGCCCATGTTAATCAACATAAAAATGATCTCAGAATTTGTTGAAATATATAGAGTATTTATATAATTATTAATGTTAATTACACAGAATTTTAAATTGTATAAAATTATACACTTTAAAAAATTACAAATTATAAGTATTAAAAATCAAAATTAAAATCATTAAAAATAAAATGTAACAATGATTTAGAATTAACTGAAACAGTTAGTAAAGAATAATAATAATAAATGCAAGCCATTAAAATTTAAAAATTATCTTTATTTAAAGCATACAAAATATTTTAATATAAAAGGCAATACATTTTCTATAAGCCACAAAAGAATTTAAGAACACATATTATACATGAAATGATTTTCAATCAATGCAAAAATAAAACCAATAATGAAATTTACGACAAAGTTAAATAAACACGGCTTTACTTTAAAAAAAAAGCAAACATGAAGATAAATGAATTGGAATTTTATATATATATATATGTATGTATGTATATATATCTGTGTGTGTAGGGTTTTGCAGCTAATTATTAAAGAATTTATTTTATTTTCCAATGTACTGTAAAACCAGTTCCTCAGATACTCTATAGATGGCACCACGAATCAGCGTCATGTGATAGCTCATGCAGCGTCGCCTATTCCAGAACAAAACTAAGCGACATTTCGTTCTCGCTCTCTCTTTCCTCCACTTTTCGCTTCCCTTCTCCTTTGCATTACCCGCGTCGGAAGTAAACTCAAAATGCCCGAGCGCGTTCCCACGCCCTTCGACAATATGGGTTAAATGAGGCAGCCATCTATTTTGCTTCGATGAAATGGTCAATTCGTCGTCTCATGGTGTATATAATTTCATTCTTCATCTCTCCATTTAATAAATTTAAGTAAAACTACTGCAAGCATCGTCATTGAATTTCTATTAAAACAACATATAATCCAGTAATGGAATTACTCCCCTAGGCTACCAGCCCTTTGCGTAAGAGCAAACTATCATAGATTCGAGATGTACAATCTCCTCATCCCTCCGTCTACACACACACACACTCACACACACACACACACACATATATATATTATATATATATATATATATATATATATATATATATATATATATATATATATATATATATATATATTTATATATATTTACATTTTCAAAAACCTTTTTTATAAAAAAAACATATACATACAACCTAAACATGACTAATCCTTCAGAACGTGGCCATAGAATGGGATTCGCCTCACCACCAAGCAGTGCTGCTACTAGCGGAGTGATATTCCGCTAGGAGAAAGAAGACGCCTTGCGCGTGAAAACGCCATTATTACTTACGCTAAACTCAATTAACTGTATTTAATTGTCTGCATAGAAATCCCTGCATACACGAATAAATAGCTTCATAAACTGAAGTGCTTATCATTATGAATCCTAGACATTACATATATAATGAAAATGAGGATATTAGTACTTTTTTCATAAAAAACTTACAAAAGATTTCATTAAATTGACAGAATATTATTATTATCACCCGCCGTATAATAAAAGCAGATACAGTTAGGTATTTTTTCACTTTATCTTGTATTTTATCACAATACTTATGCATTAAATCTCAAATACTGATTTCTCTAAAATAATTTGATAATGAAGATATAACTACCTTTTGCTGCTTAAATGTAACAAAGATTCGATTTTATTACAGTTGCTCTTTTTCCTATAGATACATGAAATTAAATGAATAGCACGATTGTAAACTTTCAAAAGCTTTCTATCCTTCTTCCTCGTAAAGGGTTAATTTCTTCAGGGTCATTTTACCCTCTCTTTTTCATTTACTTCCAAACGATCATAAAACATGATTGTTTTTTTTGTCTCTTTTGTAAAGCTTGATTTTTTTAAATGCCTCTCTCATGAAAATTTAAAGTCGTGGTTGTCGGGCTCTGCATTTATATTCACAAATACGACCTTTTGAAGTATTGCACCATTCGGTTACATGAAGAGTGTTTGTAGTATCCCCTTTCTTTTGATCCCTACTCCACTAATTTCAACAAAAACAAAGATTGTAGAAACAAACACTGAATACTGTAAAAAGCGTGGGTTGATCTACCACTGATTTGAGCTGCCGCAATTCAGTAATTTGTTCCTTTTTCTATGGAGCAATTTTCCGGGAAAAGACAAGCCGCGAGCCGGGCCTTCATTTTGATGAGGGTGGCGGCCTTCATGATGACACAATTTACAATATAGGTATAGAAATATACAGAAGTTTGTCTATTCCTGTTGCATTTGAAGAAGCTTTTAAATCTGGTCTGCGATGCCTTACACAGTGTAAGAATACTTGGAAGCCTATCAATTCCTACTGTATTTAATTTTGCTATTCATTTATTTTCTAGAATCAAGTAATCGAAATATCCATTTGTGGGGTTTATGGGCTGTTGTTCAGTCAGTTTTGCTGCTCCTAAATTTTTCCTCCGTTGTAGTTGCCTGCTTTGTTTACCGCTTAGAGCCAGCCAAGATAGTTTGCGACTACCATATCAGGCTGAAGCAATCCTGCATCATTAAAGTTAACAAATCTTTTGAGATAACTCGGTGAAAGATGAGAGAAAATAACGTCATATTTCACTTATAAAGTATCATTCTTGAGTTGTAAGAAAATATGTATTTCATGATTCCTTGCAAACTTAATTCGTTTCTAGTAAATAATTATATAAAATGCAATGAATATTTTGTATGGCTATTTAACATAACAATACATAGCAGTCACTTATTGAGCTAAGCAACATTTGGATAGTAAAAAACGTTACAAGTTTTTACAGTGACATAAAATATTTGAAAAAAAAAAAAAAAAAAAAAAAAACTTGAATTGATAGATGTATTCACAATTCAAAAAAATATTGTTGAAAAACATATAGAGAGTTAAAATGACAAATTTAAAAAAAATTAAGAAATGATTAAAAGATGCCAATATGATTTTTAAATAAAAGATGTCTTAAAAACAGAACATATACTTAAATGGAAAAAAAACCCTATTAAAATGTATTTTTGTTTAAATATTTTGGCCTATGGATAGAATTCAAGTATTGTTACGAATTTAAGAAGACGCTGTCCTGAAGAGTCTCTCTTGTAAGGAAAAAGAGACATCCACAGAGATTTCATCAGTGTCAGCCAATGCAAGTTTAAGCAATGATCTCTTAACCTCGGCGACGGGTTCGGCAATCATTTTGACGACTTTATTTTAAAGCTGTATGAAACATTTTGTCTTCAGTATGGTGCTACCATCTCTTAGCAGGCATTAAATTCAAGTTTTCCCCGATTGGGTATTCTGGGACTTAAGTCGAATAAACCTTTTTTATTGAAATAAATGCTAATCTAAGAAAGTCCCCAAATGGCTACCGAGGGTCCCAAGAGGATAAGTAATTTGAATTATTTGTCACAGTCTTGATATAGTCTAATAGAGAAATCTAAAAGCAAAACTGAGGAGAATGATGGATGAAACTTTCCTGGGAGACTTTCAATGATCCAGGACCCATATTTCCCTAATTTATAGAAATAAATCATTTAATTCTTAGTTGACTCACCGTCAAAGATTAAATTATTCTATAGTTGTGATGAAAAGCACGTTCTTCTTCATTTCTTTTAAAAAACAATACTAAAAATTTGAATCAAATTACGAAAAACAATTGGCTAGAGGTAATGTTAATTCCATCACTTAAGGCTAAATATCCTGTTCACCGGTCACTTCTGCACAAGAAAAGTGATAAAATATGCTCTCCAGTTCAAACATTTATTTTCACGTAATTAAAGAAAAATTCACTATTAAAAATGATATAATTTCCTTTCCGAAATGCATGTGTTCGTATGCTACATAATATGGTATATTTGTCTTGGGTTTTTTCATTTTCGGAATATAGAGGGCTCTAAGAGCAATCTGAATTTGACTGACATCAAGTTGGCAAGAACTGTTCCCAAACAGCGGTAACTGACTTTTCTTGTTTTTAGGAACATTGCAGTTCTTAGTCGGGCGTCTGTGCCGTGGATTTTCTTCGGATTTTTAATTTAAATAATTTTGTGTTGTGGGTCATTTCGGATTTGTTGCTGTGAGTAAAATGTCCGAAACTAAGGAAGAAAGCAATTCTACGGTAAGAATTAATTATTAGTTGCTACATTTGCACCAGATTTGTATTAAGAGTCACTTTGTTGATGCGTTTGATCATTGCAAGAATACACCAACTGTTCTTGTTTTTACATATATTTATATCAAAATATTCTGGTGTGATCGTACGTAAATGCGCCTTTTTCTCACGATCGTTTGAATTGGCTTCAATATGTTACTAGCCCTAACGGTATCAAAGTGCGAATTCCCGCCAAAATTTAATCGGGACATATTATTTTTTAAAATTGGAAATCAAAATTTTGTTTAAAAAAATAATCATCTTAATGTATGTAATTAGTAACGAACTTCACTGCATAACTGATATTTTTAACTAAGCGTCAGTTTTCCCCCCTTTCGCAATTGTTTAAAATGTTCTTTCTCGTGGAGCATTTGCGTTGTTTATTTTTATTGCAGCTTTTGATATTGATGAATCTCGATTTTATTGTGTTTCATTTCAAACCGATCGGAGATATTTATGATAATATATGCATAAAATATGCGCTGAATATAATCCATCTGTTGATCGAAGCGTGTTGAACGTTAACAACGCGCACTTCCAAGTTTTATGGAAGTTACAATTTTCTCATTGATATCGTTTTTGAGTTTAAATTGATTTAATTCGGAGACTTCAGTTACGAAATATCCTCTGATGTCCTAAATATGAGATAGTGGTTATTTGCATCATTAGATTAGAATCTTACTTGCTGTACATAAAAATTTCCTCTAAATTGTGTGCAAAAAGTTTTTACTGAATGGATACTACCCAGTATGAAATGAAACAAAATATAATCAAATGAAATTCACAGGAAATTAGCTATTTTTCAAAATGAAGCAAACTAGGTATTTCCTCATTGTGTATTATTTTAAACATTCAGCAGATTCAATATACTTTTGGTTTTATGTATTTATTTTGTTTATTGTGCCTCACAAGACTATATCTCTTATCTAAAATGTGAGGTAGTAAATTGAACAACAATATGAAATAATTGTTGTATCTTTTATGTATTCCTTTGTTATTTTTTAAAGTTTTCCTTGTTAGTTTTTCAATTGTAAATCACATTGAAGATAAAAAAAAAAAAAAATAGAAGATATATTTTCTATCCAACTAATTTAATTAATTAAAAAAATTAATTTTTATCTGCTTAGTTAAATTTATTTTTGAGCAAAATCAATAGCCCCTTATTTATGTATTTAAGGAATAAGTGTCTATATTAACTAATTCTTAAATGTACTTTTTAAAGCTTTAGCTTATATTTATTTGGCAAATTAACTGTACTCCAAAAGTAGAAAAAGGAATTTAATTTGTGTATACCTTCTACAATAAATGTAAACATCTTAACTTTTTTTTAGTAAACTGAAATTTATTTATTGGTTTTATATGGTGGTATACAGTTTTCTTAACCTTTGAATCATTTGAAATATTTCATTGACTGTCTTATATTTTCAATTAAAAGTACTTTTTACAGATATTTTAAATGAAAATGGAAGAGTTGAATCGATCTGTTTATTCTTATTTGAAATAAGCATTTAATTTTACTGAAAATAGTATGAATATCTTGTCAATAGCCATTCAAACAATTCATCACTTTTAGAAATTTACTTCATTATGTATCTAACAAAAGTTATGTTTTTAAATGTATTTTAGTTAAAACAGAAAACTCATTTTTGTACATACACAGCCATCTTTGTTTCATATGTGAACTAGATTTATGTTATAACTCTTAAATAAATAAACACATCTGCAACCGAAAAAAGATGTATTGGGAGCAATATAATTAATACGACTTTATGGTCAATCTGTTTTTCGAATTTTTTTTCTAATAAACTGTTCACATTTTTAAGAATCAATTAAACTGTTAATATCATTATTGCTTTACAGTTAAAATTGATTTGTTATTATATGTTCTCTTGAGGAGTACAATCAGAAATTTCCATATTCTAGGTTGTATTAAATTGTTAAAATTGCTAGCCTAGCATATAATTGATTATAAGATTGTTGGTGAGAAAATATGCGGTTAGTGATAGTTTATAGTCTCTCTTTTTAGTTTTCCTTTGAAGTCCTATGGAGAATAGGCTAAGTTAGGTAAAATATGTGTAAATGCTCTAAAGATAAAGATACTACTTTCAAAAATTGCATTATTTTTTTGAAAAAGCAAAGTACTTTCAAACCTCAATATATCGATATCCTATGTAAAAACTCGATATACATAAATACATATTGAAAATGTTTCAGTATTTTCTTACTAAAATAATAGTGTGTACTTTACTGTTTTAAGTCTTCTTTATTTCTCAAAAATAAACTATGAAAGAAATTTATTTTTAACAGTGTACAACATATATCTAATATACAAATTTATTACATTATATAGATGTATGTTTGTAATGTATTAAAAATTACATGTTTGTTATCTAAAAAGTTAAACAAAATTTTTACTTATTTTTGGACAAAGTAGTTCCGTAAGGTCTTTTTTAATATAGTATTTTGCTGAAGTCATTTTAAAATGTTTTCTTTAATGTAGAGAGGTAAAAATTTCTTCAAGAACGTTAGGATTAAATCTCGAACAGTGCCAGACAGTTTGGAATGATTGTATTGCTTGTTTTCTCGATTTTTCAATTAATTCATCTTCATCTTTGAGTTTATCTTGATCAATTAAGTCATCCAATATATCCTGATTGTTGGATAATTGGCCACAATTAAGTTATTGTCCATGTGTAAAAATTGTCAAAATTCACTAATCATTAGATATTCTGAAATTTTTTTAGTGAAAATCCAAGGTTCTCCTGAAAATGTTAAATATGAAAGAGCTTGAAATATTCAGATTTGACTGCTTGTATAATGCAGGCTTCCTAATAAACCAGCTTGAGAAATTTCTAAAAAAACCTGAAGGCATTTGTTCAAATTGTAGGAAATTTATTTCGGTTAATTTTTGTGTTTAGCCAATTAAACACTTGTTTATTATCAATCCCTGAAGAACACATATGTATTTTAATGATTAATGGAACTGTATGATGCATTCTTTTAAACTTTTCTCTTATCTTTTGCTTGTATATCTTATTTCCTTAATTGGATTTAATTGGTTTATCTTTGTTTTTGAAAAGGGCTTAGCCTGGCATTATTATTTTTTGTACTTTAACAACTCGCACGCACACATGTATGTATATATAATTTTAATATTAGGAAATGTATGGTATGGAATATATATTGCTGATTAGTATTTATGAATGCTTTAGCCATTCTGAATTGAAAATTTTGCAATGAACTCATAATTTTCCTTTATATGTTCTTAATTTTCTGTTTGTAATGAATCATTATGTTATGAAATTTTCAGATTTTAAAAAAGTTCTGTTTTTTTATAAACATTTTTTTTAAAAAAAATATTTGAATTTCATTTGTAAAATCCAATACATTGTACTTACTGAACCAAATTACATTGGAATTATAATATGAGCAGATATAATTGTGATTCTACTGAGAATTATATTTGTAATAAAACTTCAATGTAGATTTTATAGCTTTTGCAAAGCTATTTTCTTCTGTTTATCCTTGCAAACAAAGAAAAATGGTTGTTTTATTTTGTAAAATGGCTTTTTTTACTAGTTAATTTAATGATTAATGTGATTAATGTAACAGACCAAAATAGAGAGCAGATAATGTGTATTTATCAACATCTTAATGTTTTAATACAGTAGAGTAGCAAGTGTCAACATCCCTGTTAATTTCAGAAGCTTTGGAAGTATATTAAAATTTTTCATTTGTGATAGCAAGAGAAGTAAATAAATATAGCTTTAACCTTGACTAAATTTCATCGCTAATACAATTTATGTTTTAAAAGGAAATGCTCAATGTTTGAATAACTTAATTGTAATTTTAACAATTAACTTAATTTTTTTAAAATACTAGTTTCAGTTCTGAAGGAAAGGATGAATTACCTTATAAAACATACCTAAGATGAGCATTAAATATGATATTCTATGAAATAACTAAAATTTTAGTTTTATCAGCAGATTTTTAGTTGACATTTTTAACTGAGCACTGTGAAGAATAACTATAAGTTTCACTTTGTAAATAATTGTTTCCTTTATTTTTAATGAGTTTGCCTCTTACCTGTTTAGGAAGTTTTTTAAGATCGTCTTTTTTTCATTATTTTTTAGTATAATTTTTTGGAATAATTATAGTTATATTTTCTTAAATCCCCAAATGGTTTTTTTTTATGCCAATAGGTTTTTTTCCCCCTTCTTTTCTTGTACTGTGTTCTTTTAGAATCGTGCATATTGTTTACTGAATTTTTTTTAAGACATCCCTTTGTGTTTTTTTATATAATCGAAACTTAGTTTTTTTACTTCAGATATTTTGCATCTAAAAATGTTTTAGACATAAAATATCTGAAGTTTAAATTTCTCTCTCACTAATACAATTAATTCATTTGAAAGAATCAACTGTCGGTCTATTCCTTCCATTTGTTGGCAATATGTTAATTACTTAGAATGGTTTTTCAACTGAATCATTGTGAATCGGTTATGTAAAAAAGAACTGTGTAATCTTTCAAATCTCTATAAAATGTTTGTCATTCCACGTGATTCAGTATACTGGCACCATTTCTTCTGGCTCTATTCATATTCAATTATGTCAGCTTCTGTATATATAAAAAATTTTAAAACTGCATGAATTTTTTTTATCTTGCTAATTTTGATGGCTTTATTAAAAAAAAATTTTTTTTTGACATGTATTTCCAAACAATGCGACAATTATACACTTACTGCCTTAGACAACAGCAAAAGAGAAATGACAATTGCTTATGTATTGACATTTTTGTTAGAATTACAAGATTTGAAAATCGATCAGAACAGTGCAAATTGTGTGTTAGTGATATTCAATTTATATTTACAGAAAAAGCTTTTTCGAAATTTTAAATTCAACTTGAATGTTGCCAACAGAGGAAAATAATTCAGGAGTCCTAGGAATGTAGACAAAGGATTTGTAAAAATTTGTGAAGTCAGTTAATTTAACACCTCAAATGGGGACATATCGATAAGCTGATGAATAATTGATTTATAGTTTATGTTGTTTCTAAGTATTTAATTTTTAAAAATAGCAAAATTTAAAAACATCTCAATCTTTTAAAATTTAATTGAAGAATGACTAACTGCTAGAAAACTATGATTCTCTCTTTAGATTAGGAATAGGAAATATTTTTAATGAACACTTCTTTCGTCTTAATTCTGAATTTTCGAACATTAACTAATAAATGCGTTTTAAAAAAATATTCAAACTTGTTGAGTGAAATGAAAAATATTTTGATAGAAATGTTTATAAAAAATAGCTTACTAGTCTCAGAATATTTTAATAAAATATTATTAAATAATTTAAAATTATGTTACTAAATTATTGAATACTCATTAAGGTAACTAAGGTAATTAAATATGAAATAATTTGTACTCTATCATAAAGAGTTTTTCATTTAATATTTCAGACTTCACTCCATTGTAGTGTAGGTAACAGCTGATAGCCTGTAAATGTTCAGCATTGTTATTACATTATTTAGATTGTAAACAAGGAGAAAATATACATACTAATTTAAAAACACTTAACACTAATTATCTGTTCTTTATCATTTCATTTCCCTTAAAAGTAAAATGATTGTTTATTTATTTGAAAGTGATAGTAAAATTAATGCAGTATTTACTTATTCGTGAAAGTACATCTCTTGTAAGGTTAAGGTAACTGCATTTTATACCATTACTGTAAAAATCCAAATTCTGCTAGTGACGAAGTTGGAGTAAATCGTCCTTTAACCAGTCCTTCAAGTTATTACCATAAAAGTTCAATAATGTTATTGTCTGCCAACCGAGGGCACCAAGGCAATTATTTCACTTCATTCTCATGTTCGTAAAACCAGCTTGTGATGCAGTTTGGTGTATGGAAGCATTTATTTACCTAAAACCTGGGAGAACCATTGAGGAACATTGGATGATCTTTGAGTACGTTCAAATAAGTTTGGTTTGTAACTTGATCTTTTAAAATGACTTTCTGTCTTAAAGAATGCCAAGAAACAGCACTCTACACCATCAAAAATCTCCCTCTATGCTGAACTCATACGATTGAAACCAAGCATTAAAAATAGAATACTTCTGCATGACATTGCTCAACTTAAATTCTTTCTGTGGTGAGAAAAAAAGTCAAAGATGATTCAAATTGCATCTTTTTTATTTTGATGCAGTCTGCAATTCTATGCTTTTTTTTTTAAAAAAAAAAAAAAAAAAAAAAAATTAATGTTAGTAAAGATGGTTTTTCACTTTGAAACGGCCATAAAAATTCAATGTGATTCGAACAACGAACTGTTCTTTTTGAAATGAGATCCTGACCGATGTTAAAATCTGTTATGTATTTGCTCAGATATAGATTTTTGTTTTGGGTGAATAAACTTGTGGAATTGGTGGCTGATCCCTTCATGACAACTTTTTTAGCATATTTAGTAATAACACATTGCTCTTTTTTAACACTTGGCCATAATTTTAAATACAGTTACTGCCACACCCACAATTTGCCACATTGTTAGGTAATTTACTCCTTAGTCTTTTGTAAGCTTGCCCACCACACAGGCTTCATATCGTGCCACCAGTAATCATGCTTCTGTAAATAAATTGATATGACATTTTAAAGTAATGTTACATGACTAATGTCTTATCTGTAATTGTACCACTTAGTTGACTTCTACCCTATCCCTATGTATAGTAAACAGTGACTCCTACATAACACCCAATTTTTTTCGTTAGACTTGTTTTTCCATTAATAGGTGTTAGAAGTTTCCATTAATTTGTTCTATCTTCTATATGTTTCAAAGTTAGGTAATTGTAACTGTTTGGTATATTTATGGTGGTATATTTTTTACTTAGGAAGCTGAAATCTCTTGGGAAAAAATTGAGTTTTGATTATTGCAACTGATTATGATACAAAACTTTGCAGTTGACAAAAACTATAAAATATTTGGTGTTTTGAAAGGGTAATAATACACCTTAATTTTATTTACTGGTATTAATAAAATATCCGTGAGATGAGAATAAAAATAGTGTTATATATAAAAATTAAAAACAAAAATGCAAATAAATTATAATACATTAGCATTAGGTAATTATAATAAATTATGAAAGGACATAAATATCTAAACTTTAAAAATTATTCATTTAATCTTAAAAATGTAGCTTATCAAAAAAATCGGATTAAAGAAAAACATATATAGATAAAAATAAAAAGAAACAATATCAAAGACAGCAAGAGATAATTGAAAAAAGAAAATCTTAAAAAATTATGAACCAAATGCAAAATAAGCTATTTAATACTGCCATTGGATTAGGACAGTGGAATCAATTTAAACATCTTTTAATGGTCAAACTTTGATGATCAGTAAAATAGCTTTACAAAAAAAAAAGTATAACCTAAAATCACGAGTCAAATAGATTTAAACAGTAATAGATTAAAAGTGTCAAAACAACCACTAATATTTAAATCTAAATTCTAAGAAAGGTGATTAAAAGTTAAAAAGTAAAACTGGGGGGAAAAGAAAGAAAGATACTCACATAACCTTAATGTAACCATTTTTGCCTGTAATTGAATATCTGCCACCTAAAACAATCTAAAAGCTAGCACCACCCTCCCACCCTCTATGTTTTAAATTTAGAGTTAAGTAAGCAAAACATTGTAAACTAAGTTAGAAAACATTTAAAAAAATATTATTTTTTAAAACACATTGTACCATGTATATGTAAATTGGGAGAGATTTTCAAATGAATGGAGCATCTATTTCTTCCTAATCTGTATATCGTGGCTGTTTTCTAAGGAACATTTTTTTTCACTGGTTTTGAGAAGTTGAAAAAATTGAATTAAGTAACAATTATGTGTAGTAAAATACCTGAAACTGCAAGGGTTTGGACAATAGCTGCTGATTGCTGCATTTGACTAAAAATGTAAGGAGTCTTTGGGGAAAAAACTGTTGTAATTTTTTCAGTAGTAAATATTTTACAGTGATATTTCCAGTGTTTAAGCTTATATGCAAAAATATATCTTTTATTAAAATTGAAACTTGTTATAAAAAGGATTAATTAACTTGTTAAGTCCCTCAAATTTAAATATTTTTTTAGTCAACGGAAGTAAAACAAGAAGAAGGCTCTTTGAAAGGTGAAGAAAAGACTTTAGATGAATCATCTAAAGACAGTGAAAAGGACAGTGTGAAAGATGACAGTGTAAAGGAAGAAAGTGGAAAAGAAGGAAGCGAGAAGGATGAAAGTGATGATGATGATGACGACGACAATGAGGAAGAGAGTAAGTTGAAGTTAATTATCTTTTCATCAGAAATCTTTACATAAGAATTAAATTCTTTGCAATACATTGAATACAAAAATTAGGTAGATTATGCTATTTTATATTTCATTGAGTATACTAGAATAAATGGAATTAAATATAGAAATCTGGTGATTGATTGCAATGCTATACTTTCTCAGTAATATGTGAGATATCGGACTAGGGTATCACCGAATAACCAAAAATGCCGATATACTGGAAAATCATTAATAGTAATGTATTTAAACCGCAAAAGCTATGTACTGTTGTATAAAATGTATTACAGTCCTTTCTAATAAAGTGTCAAACACATGAAGTTACTAAAACTATCAAAAAGGCACTATATATATAATAATATTTCATTGAAGTAGAAGGCATAAAATGACGTCTGTAAGTCTTGTTTGTCTCTTTGAAAATGACAGTAAGGTGAAGTGAATGATTATAGTGTGTGGGAGTATTGTAATTGGAATCTTAAAGTTTAATTGATTAAAAGTTAAATGCAAACATAATCATACCCTTTACTATATTCTACTTTATTTCTAATATTCAGCTAATTATATGTCTGTAGTTAGCATTAAGAAATTCGATGGATTTTCAGGCCTATTTTTGTGTTCTTAAAATCCTATCATTGTTAGTCACAAAAAATTAAATGTAAAAAATTATTACTTTAATGGGCATTTTCATGATAACTGACTACTTTTTGAGGAAACTTTCTTAGAGTGATGGGTTGCCAGCAAATCTGTTACCTTGTTGCATTTCTGCTTAAGCATAACTGTTCTAGATGCTTGGTAAATATATTAAGCAATGTATTCAGAATCAAAGTTTTTTTTTTAATTCTTCATCATACAAATTTACAAATTGTAAAAAATTAAGATACTGCAAAAACATTTTCCTTGCACTTTCAAAATCCACAGTGGAGTGGAAATTGGCAAGCTGGTCACTGTTATTCTCAAATAATACTACATTCACACATGGTAGCATTCAATCCTTTAAAACAAAATGAGACCTTCTATGTCAGTGGAGATGAATGAATTTTTTTACAAAAATAAAACAAAAGGAACTGGTAATATACCTGCCACCCCTGCTGACCCAAGATATCCTAAATATTATTTAAAATAAAATTTAAAGCAATTTATGATTTTACTCAGAAAGTCTGGAAAGATTCTCAAGCCAATTTTCTTGAATCTGTGGATGGCTCCTCTCAGTTACTTGAGCAAAATATATCCTAAATCCTGCCCTTAAAGTTAGTATGACTGTCTGATTCAGAAATTGAAAACAATAACTGTATCACTCAAAAACAGTTCCAACTAAAGTAATTTACAAAATCTTCACAAAGATAGAACAATTATACATCTGTCATGCATCATTGTTACTGTCTTCTAGTATAAGCCAATCTTCAAGAAATTAAAGTAGTTTTGCATTCTGGAAAATTTATATAGTTTAAATTGACACCCTGAACAAAAACTGCTAAATTGTCTGCAAACAGACACATTTTGTAGATGTTATGTAAATTAGAGCTGAGAACTCTACCCTTCAGCGTGCCTGCTAATGTTGCCTGCCCTTGTTGGAGTAAGTGAAATTAATTTTACTTTAAAACTTCTATCTATAAGAAAATTATGAATTATTTTTTTTTATTAAATATGTTAGGGATTATAATTTGATCATTTTGTATCTGAAGTTAAACTTATGCCCATAGGGGAAAATTTGTGTAGTCTTCATTAATGACATTAAATGAGTTGATGCAGTGTACAGAGGTCTTTGTTTAGACCTCATTGCCCCGGGTGGAATGCGGTTAATGTTATTATTGTAGTACTTGATTCTGTTTAAGGTAATTATTTCTGAAATTTTTGCCATTGAGCAAAGTAAACTTAATTTGTTTGTATATTTGCATGAATTTATGATTTTGATCTGGATTTGAAATCAAAATTCATATTTACAGATTTCTAGAATATAGGAAAGTAATTTTAATTGTAGTATTTATTTAAAAAAAAAAAAAAAAATTATAGCTTTTTTTTGGGTAGATATTTTAATGATTAATTGGGGCTGGAATATATATAAATATTTATTTTCAAGTAGTTTTTATTTTCAGGTTTATTGATGGAGAAATGAGATGGATGATTTGAGCAATGTGTGTGGTATTCTATGAAATTTAAAAATATATCCTACCTTCAATTTTGTTATGTTTTTAAGGTTTAGAGTTTTCTTGAAATTTTTTTTTATCTAAGATGTCTTGAAGGCCTCCACCTCATCTTAATTATTTAATGCCATTCCCTTAGGAGATGAAATGAGAGGTGAAATGTTAAAAGCCTTTTTTACTATTTTTCTTTGCACAGTGTAAAGTCAATGAAATTTTCTCTCCATATCGTACTATACAAACATCATACTAGAAAGAAAGAAAAGCACTAACATTTTTCCTTCTTTTTTGCACTGCCACATTGTTTCACTTCTTATGTTTTTTACACATATGTGACATCTCTTTGTAGATAATTTCTTTTTGTCAGTCAAGGGAATATGTTCCGGGAAATGTACCCAACGTTTGGCCCGTAGCCAAGTCGGGCATTCATTTTGTGACTGCCACGCTTTGGATAGTTAGGAAGAAACAAACAAATTATATAGCATGTCTTCTGTAATATTCAACTAAAAACTACTTTTGATTGCTTTGTTTGATTCGACAACTTGGAATATAGCATATAAGCATTACAGAGAGCTATATCAACCATATAAAAAAACATTTTTTTATATCCTTTGATATTCTTTCGCATTAGTGGGAAACTTGCTAGAAAATGGTCTTGTCTATCAACACCTCCCATTCCACGGTTGTACTCTATTACACAACTGGGTTTTAAAACATTTTCTTGGTCGCTGCCTTTCTTCATATTTTTCCTGTGGTAATAATTTCTGCTCTGGAATGTTTGCTGCTCATTATATATACATCTTTCTCATCACGCCAGCGTAAGCACAGAATGCCTCTACATGATGGCATTGTTACATCTCCCTTGTTTAGTTTATGCGATGCAAGCTTTTTTTGGCATATTCTTTCGATTTTTCTTAACCATTCCAACAACATTTATTTTATTTTTTTTCAAAATTTTGAAAATTTCTGGTGAGGAATTCCAGTTATCTAAAAACAAAGTATACCCTTTTCCCTAAAATAGGTAGATAAAATAGTAGATTGTGTGTTGGACTGTGAGCGGATGACATGTGATGTAGGGTACTACTTTCCAATTGTCTCTACGTTTAGCGCGGAAGGTGAGTTGTCAAAATGAACTATGATACTAAAGGAGCCATGAACATTTGCTACTCTGAGTCATGATTAAATTGATTTTACATGTTGAAATCTTCAATTGATTGTGATTGACCAAAAACCTCTTCACAATCGATTTGTTAGCTATTCCTGATCTATCCATTGTTGCATCTCATTTGGCTGGCCCACTTAAAATAATCCTAAATCTATAATATATCTCTATTTTTCTCTTTAAATTTTCAATGACGTAAAAGTTTTATTGAGCTATTGTGTAGTTTAATCAGTTATTCCCTATAATTAAATTACTTTTGGTCAAGTTTGAGACATTTGTTCTTTTTCTCTCGGTTTATGCCATACTGGAGATTAAAAATTTGAAAGAACTCGACACTCTAAAATCAGTGCGGCAGATCATAATTTTTAAAATTAAATTACAAAGTAAATAGTTTAAGAAAGTAATCTAAATTTTTTGAACATGTACTTTTATGCTTGGATATGGAATTGCTTTATAAGTACATTTTTCTTTGTGTGCATGTTTTCTAAAATTGGAAATACAGGGCAAAATAAAACTGACAAAAAAATATATATATTCCTGACATGGCATTGACCCTTGTTAATGAACACAAGAACTGCTTTTTACAGAAAATGCTGGAAATGGCCACAGGTGATGTTGATGCACACCTGGTTGCTGTTGCATGTCTGTGCATGCTCTGTCTAGAGTTCTAAGTTATTTTTAAGTTAGTGATGTGTGTACCTCTGTATAAATTAAAGTAATATTCAAAAAATAATGTATTGTAACCTCAAAAACTAATCTTTATTGGGTTAAAAAAAACTGATGATGGTAGTTGCTGCTGATTGTAAGGATTTTCATTATGAATATAATTTCTAACTGTAAAAGTGGGTAATGCCCCTGAGACTCAGAAACTTACTTGTATAACTTGAAGGCTATAGTAATCTTGTTTTAAATTGAACAGTGTAAACGCAAGTATTACTGATTTCAACTAATATATTTTTTTCATTTATGCAGTCCTGTAAAATGATAATGCAGATTTTACATGTGTTACATATTTTCGATTATTGACTTATAATCAATTAATATTAGCTTAAAACAATTTAAAATTGAGTGTTCATAATGCTTTTCAGTGGGACTACTTGATCGTCCTGTTGAAGTTACTGGTTGCCGAGCAAGAAAACAAGTTGAGCGCCTTGAATACAGTTTTAACACTCCTAAGGAGAAGCAGGAAATTCAGGAAGGTAGTGGACAAAAGCTTGGTGATTGTCCGAGGAGTGAGTAAAAAAAAAAATCTCATCTCATTTTTAATATCACTGATTTTTATTAATTTGTATTTTATAAATTTTTGAGTTATAATTTTGCAAATGTTTTAACAAGATAGGAATTTTTTGTTGTGTTTTTTTATAAATATAGATTTTTGTTGTACAAAAGTATAGTGACTCTAAATCTTGAATTGTTAACTCTAGAATGGTTTCAGGGGACTTTACCCTGCCGTCCCATTGATAACCTTTGTTCTTTTTGAATTCTTAAAAGCTTGATGTAATTGTTTTAAATTGACTATCTATTTGAACAGTGATTGAAATGTTACCCTGGATGTAGTTATATAAGATAAGAACATTAATTAAAATGCACAGAAATTTGTGGTATTAATCTTAAGAAGTATTTTTAATAGCTTTCTTGATGTAATGTATATAATTTTACTATCCATTAAAGACAAAGCCAAATATTTCTTAATGAACAGTTATTGTTTAAATTAAATTAAATTTTAGATGAAGTTGCAAGATGCACAAAGCTTTTTCAGCAGTTGACAGTGTAGAGGGATTTTGAGAATTTTGGTTGTTGCATGTCTAGAAAATTGTGTATTTCCCTATTAATTTTGAAACACTTTCTGAATTGAGGTCATCACAACACTTTGTAAAACCTTTACAAAGGCTATTGATGATGGATCTCATAATATAAATGATGCAGTATAGCTAGTGCCATAAACTCCCAATCACTCGTTGGTAATTTAGAACCTTGATCAAGTGAATATATCCTACTGGGTTGCCCTCTTCTCTATTTGAGCTTGAGAATCCCTACTGTAAAGATTGGACTGAGACACTCTATTATACTTACTAATTTTCTTTTGGAAATTTATTTAACTAATTTATTGTGAAAATTGTTTTACTGAAAGAAACTCTCCAAGAAATTGATTACTCCAAGAAAATATTTTAGTGGCGTTTTTTTAAGAATATACTAAAAAAACTAGTCGTACAGTTTTTTTTTTTTATCTCATTGTCTCCTTTTTTTATAACAGCACCTAAGAGCTGTCTAAAATAGAAATACTAATATTTGATACATTGAATAGTTTGCTTGAAACACATGATGCAAAAAGGGGAAAAAATTGGCATTTGCTGTTCTCCCAATCTTTTGTTCATATTCATCATTCAACAAAATTTTTTTTATCTATGAATAATTTTAAAAATAAAATACAGTAATTTACAATCATGCCTAAAATTTAAAACTTTCTATTTGTCATACATAACAAAGCTTTCAAAAATGATGCAAGTTCACTATTCTAAGTTTTGAATCAATATATACCTAAATATACATACATAGATGTTCCTGAGCATCATGACCAGAGGAATGTAAATTAGTGGCTCCTAAAGATGGGTGGCTTAATGTAAGAGCAAATAATTTCAATTTTATATGAAAATGAGATAGGTTGTGTATTTGGCTAATAAAGTTCTCAATGTTTATGTGCAAGAACTAATGTTAATATTTTGTGAAAATGAGATAAATTATGTATTCCATTAATAATGTGCATAATGTTTATTTACAAGAACTTTTTTTAATTCCAATTATTGGTGAAAACTGAAAGTTAAAGAATAAAGTATGGCATTATTAATGCTGAAATTATTTCAGGAAGTTTGAAAATCCAATTTCTAGCCTTATTATATTTTGACATTGGTTATTTCTTGCATTAAGCCACCAAAAATAAATACCTTTTATAGTCCTTAGTTTTTAAAGAAACATGAAATGTTATTTTGTGTAAAATTGCATTTAAATATAAAAAAAAAAAATTAATGTATTAATGACAATGGTTCGTGACCACTACTGAGGGCTGGCTCCATTAGGTGCAAACAGTATATATTTAAATATCTCTGATATCTTCATTATCCTGTTTCCATGAAAATTTGGCTCTTGAGAAAGTCTGCTAACCCCTGACCTAGAGGTATCTAGGTATTTGCTACACTTCATCCAACATCTGGAACTGGGACTGATATCACATTGGAGGTTTGATGAATTGGACAGGCTTCATGTCGGGTGCTGCACCAAACCTCCAGATCTTTGATAAAAAAAAAGGGGGGGTTCTTGACTGCTGTGAGGTATAGGTTTGAAGTCTTATATAGCAAAGACATTACTTCTCATTTCAGGCTTACTACTACTGACTACTTAATTTTTACGAATATGGCAAGTTGATGCCACCATTGTATTACAAGTAGGGACAGACACATTTCATAATAAAATCCATTTATTTTTTTCCTCTAATTTTCTTTGTGTATCTAAAACAGAACTGAATACTGGAATAATCTTATAATTTATTTTTCAATCTTGCTTCATGTTAAAATTATGTAAAGTTCAGAAAGTAATTGTTTTTAAGAACAACTCCAAATTTTGTGTTTTTATATTTGTTTTCAAATTATGCTAAAAGGACTAATTGTGCCTTGCCTTTTGAAGGCCAGTTTATTATTTTTTTGTATTAAAATGGATATTTATGATATTGTTGTGGTTTTTATATAAATTAATGTTTTGTTTATGAGCAGATGCAGAATTTCCCTATCATTTTTTTTTAAAACTCAGATATAAGTATATATGAATAATAAAAGTATCATTGATTAGAAAAATATTTTTTTGTATTATAAGTATAAAAATTTATTGCAAAATTTTATATTTAGTATAATTTTTCTCTTTCCTGAAAATAGTTGAACATCAAATTGTAAAGACTTCAATTGAGGATTTGAAACCATTGTACCGCATTTTATTTGGCAGAGTTGGAGCTGTAAGTTATTTATTTCTTTAATGGTGTGTAAAAACTGAATAATTTTTACCATAAAAATTTTGTCCACATTATGGTAAAGGCTCTAAACATGTGTGAAGAAAAATGGAGAAAACAGATTTTTAAAAAAATGCTACAATTTGATCCATATTAAGGTGAAACAAAAAATTGGTTTCAATGCTGCATGACTTAACCTGTTCACTCCCAATGTATCACATGTGATATGCTCATGTTTACTTCCCCATGCCCATCATATATTTGATATGCTCCAAGAGTGTCTGCTACAGACCAATGTATCAATATGGATACGCTTGATGAGAACATTTATTTGAATTTTTAAGTGATACTAGATGACTTTGCAATACCGTGAAATCTATATAGATAGGCTATTTCGAATGTTGACCTTGATGGTTTGGGCTTGGATTTCACTTCTGGCTGCCAGAAGGGGGGGGGGGATTGTTTATATAATCAAAAAACATTTGTTGCTGCGTAGCTCTTTAAATGTAATGACATGATTTAAAGGGCTAGGGTGTTTTTTTTCTTTCTTGCTTGTAGAAATTCGAATGGGAACTTATGTATATTTGTGAGAGGTAATCTTGGTTTGTAACTGCTGTTTGGTTCATCCGATTTTTTTTTTTTTGTATAGCGAGTCATGGCAAAAAGAAAGTACCAGAGAAGCGAGACTCGCGAATTAATGAATGAATCTGATAGTTATATAAGTAAAAATACTGATAAATCTGTACTGTTTAGTGATTTAGAGGATGAGTCTGGAACATCAAATAATGATATATATGAAAATAAAAAGCAGAAAATGCTTGTTTGAGTGTTGGACACGACGGAACATTGAAGAATGTTTTGTAAAATACGCAGAACAAAATTAGATTGATTTTTTTTATATCTTAATATATCATGTAATTGTACATCATTACCCCAAGAAATGTATGTATCAAATGAAGTATATATTGTATTTACTTAAAATATATGATTTTATGTAATAATTTTATGTTATTTTTCGTATTAAAGGTACAATGTTTGTTAAAAAATTATTTTTCTTCCTTTTGTATTAAGTTTAATGCATTTTAAATAATGTATATAAAAATCAAAATATTCTAGTGAATAGTTGATTTTATAGGAATTTTTTTCATGAATTAGGCTTAATATCTAAAAATGCCTGGGCACAGCGGGGCACTCTATGGTAAGAAGCTGCGAGCCTAGGGGAGCACTTCTATTTTTTTCCCTTCGGTAGTGAAAGGGTTAAATAGAAAAATCCTTTATTGGAAGATACAGTTACCAAAGCTAATTTCTTTTAAAGTATGAACATTGTTTTTGAAATATTTGAGATTTTAAAAAAATATTCTAATCAGGTTCTTAAATAATAGTTTGAGGCAACTTTTAATAAATAGATTTTTGTTAATGAGATTCTTATTTTCTTTCCTTCTTCACTATAAATTGCATTTAGTACAATGCTTTTATTTTAATTTGCTAAATTTTAAGTTCATTTGGGGTTTTTTTTCTCTATTTTCAGGCTCCACAGATTAAAAAAAATATCAGAAAATTTTCTGGATTTCCTTTTGAAAAGAAATCTACTGAATTTGATCGTAAAAAAGCTGTAGTGGAGAAGTAAGAAATATGAAATATTATCAGATGCATAGTTTTTTGTTTAGTATCTCAAAAATACTGATATGAAAATGCTCTCTCTATACATAAATTTGATCTTACCGAAAACTCATATGTTATATATCATAATTAAATTAACTTGAAAGATTCTCAACTTATAATTTTTTGGATTCAGATTAATTTTATATTTAATTTCAAAATAGAATAATGTAAAATGAATTCTTCATTTTTAATTAAGTGTTTTTGTTAAAATGACTTATATTAGATACCTTGACAAAATAAAAAGGATTATTACATAAATTGAAAAATTGTTGTAACATTGATATTAAGAGTTGTAATGAATTTGAAACTTTTGCTCAAATTTAGGGATTTACAAACTGTATTGTATTAATCTTAAGTTATGTGATAAATCTTCTCAGTCAGTGCTTCTAATATTTCATGAATTGTTTAGTTTCTTTTATAACTACCATCTATGAACTTAAATTATTTTCTGTTAAATTGTCATCATTTTCATAACCTTTTCATAATTCCGTTGTTTCAACAGGATTATTCTCATCAAACCACACATCTGCATTGATATTTATGTAACTTAAAAACTGAATTTTGGGTTTCTCTTTCTCATCAATATATTTTCAGGCAATTTTCTTTTTCATATGATTTTTAATTAACATACTTCAAGATGTTTTCTTAGCTCTATCTCCTAACAATAAAAATTTTAATATTTTTTTAGTAGAAATTATATTTTACTTTGGTTGATCATTACTAATTGGAATAAGTAAGATTTATGACTTAACATAAAAGTTGACATGGATAAACGGTGTATTTTTAGTTTATTGGCTACCTTTTTTATTTTATTTAAAACTGAATTAGTACAATTTAATACACTAAAGATATGGCATTTTTAAAATAGGGTTTATATGTGGAAAGTAATATCTGGTTATTGTAATTATAAACTGAACTTCCTGTGTGACCTGTGAACCAGCTTGAAATGTGTGTATTATTTATACCAATTAGGCTCATTTACTGTTTGTTCGAAATCATATGTTTTGGACTGATATCTGGAAAGCTAGTTTTATCAGATGAAAAATAGATTAACATGGTTGGTCTTGATGGGATAAATTATTATTGGTACCATTTAAAGGATGATGAACATCTTTTATCTTAGAAGACAATATAAAGATGGTTCTGTTGTAGTATGGGATGCTCTGGATAAGATGGTCATGTGGATATTGTTTTTGTAAATATTGAATAAATTTCCATTCATTATCAAGGTATGCTTGATAAGCATTTCCTGCTTTTGTCACCAGTTATTGGTGGTCAACATTGGATATTTCTTCAAGACAATGCATTTATACATTGTTCTAACTTGACCACCGTGTGGTTGATAGTGGAGTGTCCACATTAAATTTTTTAGTCAAAAAAATTCTTAATCTAAATCCCATAGAGGATGATGATATTTCGTTCAGTCTATTTACTTGACAGTCATATACTTGACAGTATCATAACATTCCTCAACTGAAAACATAGATTTTAAATGAGTGGAATAACATACCTGTAAGCTTCTTTTACTAACTGGTTGATTAAATACCAACTTGATTATTTGATGTAATAGGGATCATGGTGGTCCAATGAATGTTTTCTGTTATTCCATTAGTAACCTTAAAATTATGTCACATATTTCTTCCTATTTTGTATTTTGTAGAATAAACGTTTTCATGGTTAGACTACTTTGCCTGCTGTGAACCTTTAATTTTGCACTTGTATACAATTTGTATTGTGTTTAAACAATTGTCATAACTTGTGTGGATATTATCAATAAAAATCTTATGGCCCTAAAATTTTCTTAGTGACTGTATATATATGTGTATAAAAGTATAATTAAAAATGTTTGACATATATATATATATATATATATATATATATATAAATATATATATATAACTATATACTATATATATATCTCTCTGAAAATATATATATATATATATAAATATATATATATATACATATATATATATATATAGTATATATAATATAATATATATATATATAAATATATATATAGTATATATATATCAACAAATATTATATAACAATGTTGCTTAGCAAAAAAAAATAAATTAGCCAAATTTAAAATGCAAAATTAAAATGAGTAAAAAATGTCATAATTACCAAGTTCATGAATAAACATCTTGTTATTAATATGATGATTCAATAAAAACGAGATAAAAAAATTGAATAAGCTGTAAATATTAAAGAAGATAAAAGTTCAAACAGGGAAATATTGTCTTTAAATTTCCTGTCAGTATTTTTTAATTTAAAAATGTGCAAGATTACTTTGTAGGCATATATATAATCTAATAATAAATTACCCACATATATAGAAGTATAAAATTTATATAATGGCATGAATAAAAATTAAATGTTATTGATGCTTTTTGATCGTGGAAGTGCAAATTAAAGATTTTTTATACTGTAACTGGTTGATTTTCTTTGGGGTAATTCTTTGATCTGTAACTGTTTTCTGTTAAATGAAATATAATTTTCTTCTAATACAAAATGAATTATTGTATTAAATTTCTCAAATTATATTATTGCATTGAAATTATATTTAAATGAGAAAGCACTTTTAACTTATCAAAATCAATTCTATGTTTAGAGAAGAATTGTCATTCATGTGTATATGAATGGGTGTGTATATCTTATTTTCTTAAATTTTATCAATTTTAATTGTTTTCATCTGTAAATATATTCCAATAAAAATCCATTTGAAAAATCTATTTCATTACCTTTTTAACACCTTTTTTAAAATAACTTATGTTGCTTTGCATAGGAGCTGTAGTAACTTAATTTTTTTTTTTTTAAATTGACACCTGTATTTTTGCAATTTAGATTTAATTATGATACTAAATCGTTTCAAACTTATTAACAGGCTTACAACTACTGTTTTAAAACGAGTATGTGAGCTGTTGGATCTGGAGCGTAGTGGTACTAAGGAGGAAATAGTCTTGAGAATATTAGATTTTTTAATGGATCCCAAAGATTCAGGAAAAAGTGTGAAGACTAAGAAGAGTAAGTTTTTTTATTGATTTAAATATTGTAAATAAACAAGTTATGAAAAACGTATTCTAATTTTTTTCTGTATTTGTGAATTTTCAATATATTTCGAAATTTTGAATTGCATTGCCAGCTGACATATCTGCCATCGTCACTTTGCTAATACTTAAGTTGGCACCTTACTCTTCACATTCAAACTTTGCCACATTAAGTCTTTGAGATTCAATATATTTGATGTCGGACTTTTCTTTCGGACGAAAGAAGCCTCAACTTGCTACCTATTAGTTGCTAATTCATTACTGTACCAACCAAGTAAATGTGATCCCTCGATTAATTATTATCTAAATACTAAGCCTCAATTGCAAAACTGATATGACCTAGCATTGTTGGAGTTAAACATATATATCTTAAAACATTTTCTACAAAATAAATAAAAATAAAAGAATTTAATATTAGAGATTATTATGCAACACTTATTAAATCTTTTATATTTTAAATTCAGAAATTAAAGTATTTTTTGAATTTATCGAAAATTGAGATAATTCAAATAAGATGCAACTGTGTACAATAATAAAACAGTTCATATATAAATATTTATTTTCAAACCGTTTTTTACTATGTCGGTCAAAGTAAACAGTCTGCAAAATTCAATTAGTAACTTTTAAAATGCTAATAGGAACTTTTTACATGTGAAGTAAAAATACTCAATTATCTTTTTTAATATTTAGTTTCTTGTAATTTTTGAAAAAAAGATATGTAATAATATGCCCATCATGATTTTAAAGTTGAGTCAATTTTTCCCTACATAATTGCCATATAAAAATCATACTTCTATAAAATTATTTTATTTTTCGCTTCTATGAACTTCTGTTTTGTGCTATGGAAATCCATGTAATTGAAAAAGAATTAATTCATTACAGGAAATTTCTTATTTTTCTTGAATCATCCTTTAAGTGATGCTACTGAGCTATTGGAGAGCACATTCGCCTTGTTCAACTTTCGTGTTGCTGTGATGTTTTGTTGGGCATAGCAAGTCATGTCTCAGTTAAAGATATATATTTTGTATATTTTTTTAAGTGTTAAATTTAATTTTAATAATGATTGTTGCATTTTATTTGTCACTTTCAAAAATTATTTTGGAAGTGCAGAACAGTTTCTTGGGGCATGGATTACCCACCATTCAGCATTTTTGAAAATTTTTACTATGAAAATGTATTTTAACCCATTTCGTGGGTGATGGCTAATATGTCTAGCCACATAAAAATGAATTTTTCCTCCCTCCGATCTGGAATTTTTTTATGACCAAATAATGTTGACAGGGGGTGGGAACTTTATTTTTATCAGGTATTTTGTTATTTAAATGCAATGCCCTTTCTTATGCATATGCTGCTTGTAAGTCTGTATTGCAATACTAAAGTGTAGTGATGCCAAGCACATAAGAGTGTGTATTTTGTTAAGTAATATTTAAGTACATTAATGATCTGATCCTGAAATTACTTAAAATTTATGAAAAAAATGTAATTTTTAGTATCATCTAGCATTTCATACTGTCAGTTCACTAATGACTTACGCAGTCTGAACGGAAAATTCAGTGTCAGTAACCTTTTGCTGATATAGCAGCTAATGTGCTAATGCTTTACATACGAGAAACAATCTCTGTGGAAATGTTTTGTGTCAATATCTGCTAAGATATAGTTTGCTTTTGAATTACAGACACTGCTGAAATGTAGTTAAAGAAGGTAGCAAACAGTGTAATTCAAAATTTTAGTGATATACAGATTAAAAATTATGTAAAAAAAATCATTCATGTCATTTATATAAATTGTAATCATTTAAACGTAAAAGTGAAATATTTATAGGCAGCTGAAATATTTGTACAGTTGCCTAATGGCACACAATATTCTATTGTGGCATATACATAATGTTAAATAATTTTTTAAAGTTAAACTAGTAAATATTTTTAAAATTTTGTAAGAAATGTTTATTTAAATTAACATTTTAAATCTTAATTGATTTAAAAATAAGAGGGCTATCGGAGTTTAGCTTTTACAGCAGGCCATCTGTAATTCAAATAAGCAAAGAGTCTTATTTTCAGACCATGCTCTGATTTACGAGATCAGTCTGGAATGACTGAAGTAACTATGCACTAACTTAAATTTGAACCATTTGTGGTTTTACTCATTCTGTGTAAATTTTTAACTATGGTTCTTTGAAACAAAATACAGGACTTTACAATGCAAGTTATGTGAGGTATGTGGCATCAAATACAAAGTGAATTAGTAAGTTGAAATGGTGAACTGGATGGAGCATCCTGCAAAGGCCTCCTAGAATAAAACATAGGCTCTACAGCAATATATATATTTTTATTATTTGTTAAGTTTTTCTCTTAAGCAATATTAGTAATATGATATTGCCTTCTGTTTTAATGGAGCCAGGTAAAAATTACATGTTTGATCTGTTTTAAAACAAAGTACAACTATTACTATGCAGTATGCAAAATAGTACTCTCTTTTATCAAGATGCAAATACACATTAAAGGAACTAAACTTAAAAAGTATGTTTCAATGAATTAAATTATTTTTATATTTTCTATGGTTTACTGAATATGAATAGTATACAGATCTTTTTACTTCAAAAAGTATCTTTTTATTAGGTAAAGAATTTGAAGTACTTGAAGATTTATTTTACTGGTTAGAAAGCATCAAAAATAGTGTAATCTAGGCTTAAGTGTGCTTGTGTATCAGAGCCTTGCAAGTTTTTGATACGATTTTTCTAAAACATTGCATAGTATTACTCTTATAAATACTAAATTTTGTGATTTTATAAAATGTATCAGTGCAATGACTGTTGATGTGCAGAAATGAAAGAGTGCTAAATACTTTCAAAATAAATCATACATTTGTATAAAGTTATTTTATTTTACAAAAATTTAACTAAATCTTTATTTCCCTTCATGTTTTATCCTTTCTTGTATTTTCAGATCAAAATTTAAACTTTTTGAAATAAAATTTCTGAATTCATGTTCATCAATTGAGACTTGTGAAATAAATATACAAGTAACTTTTTGATTTAGGAAAAGGTATTTCCTCCCAGAAGGGAATATTCCCTCTCCTTCAATTTTGCTCCTCTTATTTGTAAAATTTATTACAGGAGAATTGAATATTTTTCTTCCTTAGAGGCGTCTGGTAAAGACAAAAAGAAAAGTACTGAAAAGAAAGGTAAGAATAACAAGAAACCAAAAACCAAGAAAGAAGTTGCTTCTGATGAGAATGATAGTGCAAATGAGAGTGCAAGTGATGAAGCTAGTGACAAAGAAGAGGAGGAGGAAGAAGAAGAGAATGATGAAAACGAAGATGAGGAGAGTGATTATGATGTAAGTTCTCCCTAACATCCACTTAAACATTTTGAACTGCATTTACAGTAGTAGATTTTTTTCCACATAGATGTCATTCAGTATAATTTGCTGTAAAAATATCCATATTTCAACAATTTTTGTTTGTAGAATTTTATTAAAATGATCGTATTTGTCAGAAATTAAATTCCACATGTTGTGTAAGATTATGAAATGATGGTGACAATGCTTAATTAAAAAAAAAATTAAGGCTCGGTTGGAGGCTAGAAAATTTTTGCACTTATGGTTATTTCTTAAAGTTAAATAAATGCTACTACAGCATTATTTTTAATCTGTGACTGATTGATTTCTTCAGATCTATAGATACTTATTTCTTAAGGCAAAAGTAATGGTAATAATTACGACTTTCATATGGCATTTTGTTAACATATGTTTAGTCTTGAGAAATATTGCTGTTAGACATGCATTTGAAGCTCCTGTTTGTAAAACTGAGACAAGGCAAGATGTTGCAATTAGGTAACATAATGTTCATATACTCAGTACGATAAAATGTGTAGTATGTCTATTATATAACCTTGTAAGATAAGTACCACAAAATGTGATTATTCCGAATGAGAATTAATGAAATGCATAACAGTAAATGAGCATAGTAATATTAATTATAATAAGGTGATTGGATGTTACTAATGGATGTGAAAAATGAAATTCTTTGCATTCCTGTTTGGGACATTTTTAAAATTGGTAGTTGACTTTTCACTTGTATTGTAGCGTTTGCAAAACCCATGTCTTTTTAATTATATACTTTATTGAGAAGCAGTTGTATAGTTTCATTTATTCACGTAGTGCAACCTTCTACTTCATCCCAATAACATTAATTTTTGAAGAAATGCAAAGTTTTTCTTAAAATAGAGGTGATGAATATAAGACTTTTTAGAAAAAACACATTTATAATTATAAGTGTAGATTAATTGCTTTTTCAGTATGTTATTAAGCAGCATATTAAATTTAAAGCAATATTAATAAAGGTCTGTTACACTTCATTGCAAATTTAATTACAAATATTGTAGCAAACTTGTTGCCGTATTCTAGATGATTAGATGTTGCATAATTTGAATTCTGTGTTAAGTATTCGTAAATTATACATTTTATAATCATTTTCTTAACAGTCAAAGAAAAAATCGAAAAATGCTTCGAAAGTTAAAAAGACCCCAGCTAAGAATCCAAAAAAGAAGACTGAAAAAAAGGAAAAAGTGAAGAAAGAGGAAAAGAAAAGTTCAGCGAAGGGAACAAAACGAAAACGAGGTTAAAGAAATTTGGAAATAGTGTGATGTTTTAAAAATAGATATTCATTAGTTTTTTTTTTTTTTTTTTTTTTTTTTATAAATTTTATTTTATTTTTCAGATGATGACGAAGATGATGATACTGATGAGAGTTCTGATGAACAACCAACTGCAAAGAAAACTAAGATGCCCTCTGTAAGTAATTTTCATTCTTCTTTATTGTTAAAGTGGGTATTTCTATGTATATTCTTTGTATTTTAACAAACTCAATAATCTACAAAAAAATAGAAAGTTTTGAAATTTGTTATTAGTTAGAAATAAACTATTTAAATTTGTCAATTGAGTAAAATCATGTTTTTTCATATGTAATTTTATGGACTATTATCTCATTTGATGCAAAAATGTATGCATGATATTCAGCCCTTTTTATTTTTGATAAAAGATTAAGTGCCTATGAATACAGTAAAAGTTATGTGATAAATGACAACTATGTGAATGCTGATGAAATAATTTTTTTAAAATGAAGACTTGTTTTATTCCCATAACTTAATACTTGGTAGAAGAAAAAAAAATCTTAATTTTTAAAATGTATGTAAATAGTTTATTATGGTAAATTATTAAGAATTAAAGGAAATGGTTTCCATTGAATGTACTCTGCAGCTATCCATTTAAAGAAGTTGCATAAAAAGTATTTTGTTTGCCATGCTGAAATGACAACTTCCGAAATCGGACATGCATTTATTAGTTTATATTAGGATTTACTATAGGATCATTATGTATTGCTCTTAAGTTCTTTCTGCATAGTTTTTCTTATAGTGAAATTTGTGTATTTTAAAATTAAATTTTTAATAAATTACACAAAAGAACTGTATTTTGATACTTTGTTTTAATTGCTTATATTTAAAGTTTCACATCTATAAATACACTCCATCATTTTTATTTAGGATGATGAGATTAAGAAGTTGGTGAAAAGAATCCTTGATGCAGCAGATTTGCAGGAAATAACCATGAAAAAAGTTATAAAACAGGTAATATAATAATCATTTAATGAATATTTATTTTTACATTATTTTAATAGTCCTTGCACCTAGTGAAATGTTGATAAAACTAAAACATTTTTAAATTATTTCTTGCAATTGAATATTCTTTCCCCTTCTTGGCAGGTTGCTGATGCATACCCTGATTGTGATTTGAGTCATAAGAAAGCTTTCATCAAAACCACCATCAAATCCGTAAGTAATTTTGTTTAATATTATTAAATGAAACATTTTATCTCATTAAAAAATTACACACACATAAAATAACATTATAAAGAGCACATTTTATTCTGATGCACATCTGTGCAAGCTATTCACTATTAATAGTATAGTTCTCTATTTGTAGGATTGAGCCATTAAGTAGTTTTCTCATCAAGCTAGTAGTACCATCAGATCACAATATGTGCATAAAAATAAATTTAATCTTTGTAACTCTCTTCCTTTTAAAATCTTTTTTGCCCACTGGTATTGGTATAGTTATTGATGTGTCCTTGTCACAGTGTTTTTAGTTTTCCAACAGAACATCAATTTGTTTTAAAATTATATTTAGACTGGCAATATCTTACATTGCTTCTTTT
Organism: Nephila pilipes; assembly: GCA_019974015.1. Taxonomy (NCBI): domain Eukaryota; kingdom Metazoa; phylum Arthropoda; class Arachnida; order Araneae; family Nephilidae; genus Nephila; species Nephila pilipes. The sequence goes on along the minus strand of BMAW01020845.1, from coordinate 188,089 downwards.
TGAGAAGTATAAATATTCATTTGAAAGATTCCTTCCGCAGATATGAAATGTCTGCAAAATACTTTAATAGGAATGACCCCTTTCTGTTATAAATCAAACAAGGTATGATTAGCTTAATTTATATTTGCATTTTGTTAGAATAAACATTTCAAAAAAAATTAAGTATTAAATGCTAAAAAATATTTATTTGCATTTTACAGCAACATCTTACAGATCTCTGCTAGAAGTTGAAGAATCAAATCAAAATAGAACTCAAATTTATTAATTATTTTTATGTTCATAAAAAAAAAAAAAAAAAGTACTGAATAATTTTATCATGAATAAAATGTTCTTAGGAACCATACTGCAATTGTATTGAGGGAAACATTCATACCACCAGGATATATTTTCTGGAAAGGGAATGAATAATAATACTGGGAAAGGTTTATAATGGTTAAATTTTCCTTCTTATGAAAATTAGCTCATCCTACTCGTGAAAATTACTACATCCAGCATGGGAAATGATCAAATGCTCAAAAACTAATCAGTAAAAATATTTTCACATTTGTATGTGGGGGGAGGATACAAAAAGGTTTGCAAGTTAAGTATGAAATCAAAAGGGCTTAAAGTTGAGTAAAATAAATAATAAAAATGAAAGTTATGTTAGTTAAAAAATGTTACATTTTTTATGTTTGTATTATAAAATTTAAAATCTATTTGATTAAAAGACTTTTTTATTTAATTAGTTTTAGCTTTAATAATTTTTAAAGAGTTATAGACACATCAAGGAATTCTTTCTTAACTTAAAAATCAAACAAATTACTGATGCTTTTAGCAATTTTTTGTACATGTTTAACATTGTAATTTTTATCTTTGCCATTGTGTATATTTTTATTTTATTTTCCCTCCAATATTTTAAGTCATATTTTAGTTTGCTATTTCTTTAAAGATATTTTACTCGAATTGATTTTATGCCCTTAAATCTGCAGTTTTTATTGGATTTCTAACCTCTTATGTGTATTATTTTGACACCTGAAGTACGTTTTAGTGTAGCTGTCTTTTGACAATACTTAAAGAATTTGAACTCTCCAGTTCTGTGTAATATATTCTTCAATGTTTGCATTATTTTTGTTTTTGATCTTGAAAGAAGAGGAGGAGACTAATAATCTAAACCATTACTCAGAAAATTTTTAAAGCAATATTGACTGATCTTTAAATTATGAGGGTGCAATTCAATTTTGAAGATATGTCGTGATCTAAAAATAATGTAATGATACATCATTTCACCCATCAATATGAGTAACTATTATTTAATTTTTTAAAATGTCATACTTCACTAATTATGTTTATGATAACGCATCATCTGTTATCGATCATAAGAGGCTTAATTAAATATTCAGAAGTTATTCAACTTTGTGTAATTTTAAACTAAATAAAGAAAATTGTTGTACCTTTTGTTTAGTAGATTAGCATACTTTCTAAATACTTTGGTTTACAATCTATTTATTTCATTTTTTTTATATTTTTATTTTACAGGTTATCTCATGATTTTTCAGATCTGTTGTGTTGCCAAAGTCTGTCATGAGCTATGTAAATCAATGTTTCTAAAAAATCCACCTCTTAACATTTGTCATTATTTTATTCTGCAAACATGTGCTGTTACATCCAATTTAATTCTAGAGTTTAGACTAATTTAAAAGTCTGGGCTTCTTTTCACCTGGTGTCTCATTGAAATCAATGTTTTTAATGTGAAAATTCATACTTTTAACAGCAATTCACTTGTATACATGATTGATAAGCCTATGATGAATATGTTTATTAATGCGAAAAATGTATGTAAATTATTTTATATTTTTTTTTCATATTAAGCATTGGTATATTTGAGGTACTTCAATTCAAATTAGCCACTTTTAACTATCATTTATGTAATCTTAGATCATCATTAAACATTGATTTTACGTCCATAGCAATGGCTAGTTACTTAGTATTCATATTCATTATCATTTTGACATTATAATTTTTTTCCTTTTTATTTTTATTGAAATAAAGACACTTTTTCTGTCTTCAGTGACAGGCATTTATTTTGGTATGCATTTCATTACCCGGCCATTCATATAGATTTGAGATCACCCCAAAATTTGCACTGCACTAAGATAAATATTTTAAAGAGCTGTATGTTATCCCTTGAAATACATGTTATTTTATTTTGTATTGTGGTTACTCAATAAATGTATTCAGTTTTCCAAGAATATCTTCAATTTACGCTAGTGCTAGTTATTTTTTCCCCCTCTGAAATAAGTACATATGCATTAGCATGATACAAAATGGGCATTCATGATCCTTAAAGTTAGGGTCTTTCTATAAATGTTAATGTAAAAACTTGCTACATTTTGTATTTGCTATGAACATATGTGAATGAAATCTTAATAAAAATACATCAGAACCATGTTGAATTTATATTCAATGAAGATAAGTGTTATATCTGAATGAAGAGACATTCTTTGATTTTTTAAAACTATCTTGACAAACTTTATTATGGAATCAATGAATACAAATTTTTTCAGTATAATTATAGTTTTATGCTTTAAAAATTTTTTATGCATGAAACATTTTCTTAAACATACCTAAATACAAAATTTTTTGATTAAATTTCTCAGAGTTTCAAAATTAAATTGCCCTGTTTCATATTGCTGCATCTAATTATACTTGGACTGTAGGACAAATTGTCAGTTTATGTCCTAACTTGAACTTAATTATAATATACATGTTTAGAAGGAATGATGTTTCAACAATTTATATAAATATATATATATAATTAATGAGATTATAAAGTAGTGCCATGTGATTTTTTTTAAAAAAAATTATGTGATTATTTTCTGCTTTGTAAACATTCTGACTAAAATAATTTATCTTAACAGTATATTGTCATGTTTTTATTTTTTTTAAAAAAATGGTTCAAAATTTCCTTGAAAGTGAGAAGAGTTCTGTATGGAATATATATATTACCTAAAAACAAAAAAGTTAATGCAATTTAACTTGTGCATAATTATAAAAGCAACAAATTTTCCTGATATTGATTAAAGTGTCAAAAATAAGAATTATGTTTGTAATGCATATATCTCTTAACTTAAATTAAGTAACATTAATGGTTCAAGTAATAACTTTCTAATTATTTTTAATATATTGTGAAACATTATCGTTTTATGTGTAGATTAAATATGCATTAGTGATTTTCTATTATTGCAATTTCTAGCATTTTAAAAGCAAAATGTGAAATTGTGTAGTTGCATTCTCTGTTTGATTTTTCATTTAATTTTCATATGTTGCAAAGTTTCCATATAAGTGAATTGTAATAATAAGGTTGTAGTATTACTAAGCAATGGGATAAAAGTTGATGATAAAAGGGGTCAGTTGAAATATTTAAAAATGCAGTGTTTGAAAGCTATTTGAAATATTGCTCTGTTCATGACTGATTTGGAAGAATGCAGCAAAATAAGTAGTTACATCTATATATGCTGTATATTGTTAATTGACAGTATTAGAATAATTGCTTTATGCTTGAGATTTACAATATGAAATCTACATGCTATCGGGGGGTCGTTCTGAAGAGGGAAAGAAATAATTTCCAGAGTAGAAATCAAATTATAGAAACACATGGCAAAACCATACAGAGAAAGATTAATTGACATCATAACAGTAAATGGGGGAGGGGGTTGTTTTTCAAAAAATAAAGGTGCATTGGCCTTTTTACAATATCTGGTTATATTGTAAAAGTGGAAATACAATTCCCCATGGAACCAAAATAAACTTCTTGCTGTAGAATATGCCTGGAAATATGTTAAAAGTTCTGTTTGCTGAGAAAGAGTTGTGGTCAAATTAGGCCAAATGAAATTTTCCTGTAGGTATGATTTCATTTCCAATATGAAATTCTGTGCATGGTCCCCGATACGCTATTGTAAGATGTGTATTTTGAAGAGTTTAATTAATGATATAATTTGTTAAGAGTAAATATGTAACTTTATAATTTAAGCAACACTAGCTTAAATAAAGTTATTATTTTAAGAAACACAACATAAGTGGAAATCATAAAATAGCCATAGAATTGAAAAAATGACATGAAAATGAAATTATAGATAATTTCGATGATCTATTATCATTTGTGATATGTAAGAATAAACACAATATGGATGTAATGAAATGAAATTTATACATGAATAGGATAAAAAAAAATTTGCTGTCCTAGTTATTAAACCCCAGTGTTGCAATCCCTCAAGGGCTTACCAATTTTAATTGTGGGAATTATGACTACGAGGTACCCTAGTGATATTTTCTACTATTTAGTGATCTCAAAGGGTACACTGGTGATGCATTCTCAGGATGTCAATGATGTTTTTCAATTTTGACCCTCCTTGACAGCCAATTTTTATCTTTTTTCTGTCTAGATTGCAGTTTAAATAAATGTTTGGGACATCTTAAATAAATTTGACTCTTGCATTGTAAACTCTGTCATTCAACTAGCATTGTAATCTTAGAAAATATATTTATTGTGCTTAAACATATATATTTTAGGCAAATCTGAACCTTATGATTCTACTGCATTTACCCTTTTGGCAGGAACTGCTTCCTTTTTTCCCTGATACCACTTATTTAATGCCTAGTTCTTTTCAACTCTTAACTTTGAGCTTGTTTTGCAATGATATAGGCTTTCTTTTGTGTATGTTTTCATTCATAAGGGCATTTGCTAGCCATCACAGTTATTTCCTTATAATTCTTCTTATTTTTTTTTTTTTTTTTTTTTATTTGGTTGTGAATAGGGGTTTTTTAAAATTGGGTGGGATTTTTTTTTTTTTTTTTTTTTTTTTTTTATCATTGGTTGTGAATAGAGTATTGTTAAAACTGAGTGGTCACATGTATCTCTAAAATACAATTGGTGAATATACGGGGCCTTATTAATGACTGAAAGTAGGTCAAAGTGAGTGAATAGAATAGCCAGATGCAGGTATTCATTGCATCTTCTGGCATAGAGATAGTAAACTAAATTCAATTCAGGCATATTTCACATGGATGCCCCATTGGAAAGTTAATTTTTCGTATGTACGATAAATAATCTAGGGTAACCACGAGTACCAGCTTCATATATTCAATACATGGATTTTTATGCATTCATCACTTTGGGTTCGGAATTATTCTCTAAGTGGGTAACCTTTGAGATGCTTGCCTATTTCTTTTTCAGTGCATTACTTATGGATATCTGTAGGCTCTTAATTCGTATTGTGATGTAAAATATTGAGATTAATAGTGGGAAATGATGTTTCATCCTTCTATACCACACTTTACAATTTGGTCTGAGGATCCTAAATTATTTTAAAATGGAACATTTTGAACAAATTATTAATGAATAAGAGATTCATCTTAATTATCATTGTTTTCATATTTGAAAATAAAGTAGCTGCCCTAATTGCTTGCGATTTAGCTTATGAAGGGGGGGATAAGCATTTGCATTAAAAATAATTTGAAGGCAGCAAATCTAATGACTATTTATTTGTACCTAAATGAAAGAATTGTCCAATTTCTTCCCCCCTAAACACAAGTCCTAGAAAATCTTAATTCGTTTAAACTATTGAACCTTAGTTTTCTATTAAATAACCATTATATAAGCTACAAATAAAAGTTATAAGAATTACTGCTTTAGAAATTTTGTTACCTATTCCGATATTTTAGTACCCCCTCCCCCTCGATGACCATTTGATAGTTATATGGGATACAATCTCTCAAAAAAGGGGAATATTTGATCTTATTTTACCTCTATCTTAAAATCGTTTATGGAACATTTAAGAACTTGGACAAAATCCTAGTTTTCTATTTTGCCCTGAATTTTTTAAAAAGAAGGATTTTACATGTGTATTTTTGTTTGCTCATCTCTAGCAATATATCAATCTATATTGCAGCTAATAAATATTGTTGGATATCTTGCTAGCCATGTTTATTCAAGCTGTCACATATATTTTAAAAATATAGATTGAGTTTTTAAATATCTATCATTTTTCATAGTTTTTATTTACCTGGAAAATTTTAAAACAAGTTCTATGTTTAAAGTGGGGGGGGGGGGAGATGGATATATTCCATGAGTGGCTTATGCAGTGAGTGTATTTTAATAAATGTTCATTCTGGCTTAATAGAACTATTATGTAATTGAAATATAGTTCTACCTGCTATAAGTGGCTTGTAAAATGGCATATGTACATGGTTTCTAACGTGATGAAAGGCATTATACAAATTGCATTAAGACATTTTTACTTACAGAGGTTACAACAGTTTCTGATATTAAAACCTATATTGCATAATAGTATCACAACTTTTAAATTTTGCTTTATTTTATTTCCCTGTTTGGATTTGTGGTATGATATCTTAATTTGTTTTGCACATTTTTTTTGGACATTGTTTATTTATCTGAAGACTACTGATGTGTAAAGTAAGTTAAGTCTCATCAAAGCCTATATACATGATACTTAGATTTATAACAAATATCTGAACTTACAAGGAAAAAATTACCTGCATTTTTTAAAAAAAAAAAATCACAATTTATTTTAAAAACAACACTTGATTAGGATATGCTGCAACAACTTTGTTCCTCAAGTTCTGGAACAGGGGGCAGCATTTCTGTAGGTGGCTCATGATAAGGTCCATTTATGTATAGCCGGATGACGAAAATCCAATATTCATCTCTCTCTGCCCGATTAAAAGTGAAACTTGCCTCAGTCCCATTCTTTGCTTCACCTCCTGTTAAAACCCTCAGAGCTGCTGTCTCGGCACTTACTACTTTAACTCCTGTAGTAACATTTAAAATAATATTTGGTATAGTAATGCATCTATAATTATTAAATGTTAATGGTCATAACCAAACTGGATGGTGAAACTCAATTACTTTACTCTGAAGTATGCTATGGATGCATTTTATTTCATAGCATAAGTGGATTGATTGCCATCCAATTTAGCCAAACCATCTCGGAAATTAAAATTACAGAGCGAGCAGTCTCAAATATGATATCTAAAGAATTTAAGGGTACGAGGATATAAAAGGAATAGTTAGTATTTAAGACTCCTTGTTTTTGTGACATTTTTTGAAGTTATTAGTGGAGCTTGGACACTTTTTCTGCCATAATGATATTTTAATAATTCTATAGGACTGTAAAAGTAATTTTTCAGTCTAAAAAATTATTTTTTTTTTGTCCCTTTTATTTGAATATGGACATTGTTTTTGAGACATTTTGCGTTTGCACATTTTTTTTAAAAAAACACGTTACAAATTTGTATGCTTCTATAAAAGATACCTATGCATGTATTGACCCCACCCCCCAAAAAAATTCCCCTCAAAGTAGCATTTAAATTAAAAAAATTTATATAAAAAAAAATTATATTCTATGCTTGTTCCAAGGAAAATATACAGTAATATGAAAGAAATTGGTTCACTGTTTATTGTACATTTTTTATATGTGAGGAGTAAAATATTTGCATACTTAAGCAGTACTTTTTATAAAATGGTACTGAAATGCAGATATGTCTCAAAAATCATGTCCATATTTAATTAAAAGATAAAAAGCAACTTTTTGAATAAAAATTACTTTTATGATTCCTTAGAATGATTAATATATCATTATTGGACACACAAAATATCTTAAGCCCTGTCAATAATTTCAAAACATATATGTAACAAAAACAAGGAGTCTTAAATTCGGCATTTTACTCCCCACCACATGTCCTGGTATCCTCGAATGTTTAAATTTTGCTCAAGTTATTACCAATATGGTTTAATTCATTAGACAAGCTTAATGTTTAGGGTGCTGTTACTTGCTTTCTAGGAGTCGTATATTGAATGTCTCTTCATGTAAGTACGGGCATCACTGATCCGAAGTACCTTAAAAATATTTTACTATCCCATACTTTTTTTTTGTCTTTGATAAACAAGGGTTACTCACCCCCAGGAAACCCATGCGGCTCTTCGCTATTTTCGAACCTTCTTATCAACTATTTTTATCTTTTTTTCAAAGCTCTAACACTTTGGCGCAGCATAGCCATATCTAGCTCTTGCGTCATTAAACTTAATTTCTAACTCGCATATATTGAAAAAAAATACGCTATTACAAAACAAATATATATACAGGATGATAATAATTAAAGTTGCACTTTTAAAGAGCTGTAAAAAAAACCAGTGATTGAGCGGCAATTGCATTCAAGAAATTCTATGCAGTAAAAGGTTTATAAAGCGGCTCTGGTCCGATGACTGCATTCGGTCTGAAGAAAGTGATTGGTATACAAATTCGAAGAGACGGGTTCATTTGATGTGGAATGTGGCAAAGGGAGGAAATCAATTGCTTCGACGAAAGTGAAGGATGTGTCTACAGCATTAAAGGAAGCGTCAAGCAGTGCATGGGGAATAGCCTGAACTTCAGACGTGCCTGTCAGTACGGTTCGTCAAATTCTAATAAACATCCTGCAATGCTATCCGTTTAAAATTACGCGTGTTCAGGAGTTGGTTCCTGCTGACGTGCCAAAACGAGAAGCTCTCACCCTGCAATTTCTTGCTCGAATGCCCTTCCGGGATACCCTAGCGATTCTTCTTGTCAATCACTTTTATTTTTTTTCTTCAACTTCACGTCTAGACCACAGTTTAATCTTGTTTGGCTTAGCATAGCCATATCTGGCTCTTGCGCCAATAAACTTTACATTCACTCACATTCTTGCTCGAATGGAAGGGTCAATGCATGGCCATGGAACATTTTGTGGACAGACGAAGCCTATTTCCATCTCCGAGGTTCTGTCAATACTCAAAATTGCAGAATATAGGTAAGAGATTCTGTTCCAAATGCAACCGTTGCTTCTTCATTCTCAAAAGGTCGCAGTGTGGTGCGGGGTTACGGTAGCATTTATCGTTAGTTCTTTCTTTTTCGAAGAAGTGGTCCTTCGGGTGTTGTCACCTGCACAATCGACGAGACGTTTTATGAATCTTATGCGCAACCAGCACTGCAACAGAGCGGATGTGTGGATTGCACAGTTTTTATGCGAGTTGGCGCTCCTCCCCACATTTCACAAATTCAGTGAAGTAGCAGCACAACATGCATTTTGGAAAGGATAGAATTACTAGCCGCCATTTCCCAACAGCTTTTTCCTCCAAAATCCAATGATAAAGCAAAAATTTGCTCACACAAGAAGATGTGTGACTAATAAGGGTAGGAAAAATGCAGTCCCTCCCCCTGTAACCGTAAATTTAAATGTCCCATAATATCGGTGAGAAAACCTTAATTCATAACCAATCTTCATTCTTGAGTAGCAAGCACACAATGAACTTTCGTTTATTATTATTATTATTTTTTTTCAAAGTATTTTAAAACGCTCCCTCAAATTCCGAATGTTGAAAGTTCACTTCTTTTTGAAAGCCAGCGAAATCTATAATGAAAAAGTAACTCACCATTCGCCTTTAGGGAAAAGCTCCCTAAATCGTCGTCGATTCATAGCCCTAACTCTTATTTTGTTGATACAGCGTACTACAGAATCTTCAACAGAAGATGAGTTTAAGTCCGTGGCACATAAAGTTTCTTGACGGATAATACAGTAATACTAAAAGACATTTCTTCCCAAATAACTTTTGAGACATGTAACAAAACCCTTTTATCTTGCCAATCATGCAAGGTGTACACTTTCTAATTTTGCTCAGTCTTCAATTGTTCTCGCCTGTAGTTAATGCAAGCCAACAGATTCTTCTAGGATATCAAAACTATCGTTCGTGTAACTCACAAATATGCATAACTGTGCATTGTCTGTGATGACACAGCTTTCATCAAAAGCTAGTGAAAAGTATTTGCAATATCGTAGACCAGAGATAATTTATGCTTCAACATTCTAGCCCATGTCATCGATACGATGCATGACGGTATTTCAAACAAAGCTATTTCATCGACCATATTTTTTACTTTTATGTCACCGACATTTTGGGCAAATATTATCAGCTATTTTTTATTATCTCTTCTCCGTCAGAATAAGGCTTTTTATTACGAGCCAATAACAGAGTTCATATGAAGCCTTCATCATAATTACCAGTTTTTTTGCTCTTCTTCTGGATCAGGAATTGTTGGCCGGGTATTGATTTTGGTTTCTTTTTTTTTTTTATTGATAAAATCCTCTCTCAACTGTGAACCATCAGGATATTTGTTGAAATCACTATGCAGTTGTTCGAAATGTCGGTTCAGATTAAATTTTTTCGGCACTGATACACAACTTCTACATATCAAACAAACAGGATTGGAAGTATTTTGCTAAGGAAAAAATTCTTTCCATGTAATATTAAAAGGTATCTTCCTCGTCACTTGAATGTAGTTCAAAATTAAGAGATTTTTCGTCATTAGCCCTCGTGTTGTTTCTATTAGGACATTAATAAAACCAATCAATCATTCATGTTGTATTAAAATCACGAATGGTAATACACACTTCATTTTTTTTCGATGTCAAAGATTTGTTCATGGGATTTGTAAAAATGAATTTTTAAAAACGAACAGCGACATCAAAATTTAAGGAAGTTTTTAAAAAGCTTAATGTCTTTCTCGGCTAATTAAAATGAACTGAGCAATGGAAGCAGAGTGTCCCTCTCGAAAATCGCACCTGCGGACAAAGCACAAAAGCAAGGTAACCAAAACCATTGGTCTTGTCCTCAAACCGTTCTGTCCAATGCATTGTTGTACTGGTGTCACACAGTGTCGATCTCCGGGCCGTTTGATTCAGTATGCATGAGTAGAGTTTTTACATATTTTGACTAAATTCCTGAAAACGGCGTAGTTATTTTTCAAATTTTTTTTTAAAAAAATTTCAAGAGGCCTTGAGTGCCATTGTTAGGAATCGGCCGGGGCACGCTTGCCGCCGTTTGGTCATCCTTGTTCTAATGCATCCAACAGGTGTTCTGTAAGATTCAGGTCTGGTATTTGAGCATGCCACTTAATTTTTTCTCACCCATGACAGCAAACTGCTCTGTGCAGACCTCGTAGTATAGACAGGCGCACAATCCTTTCGAAACAGGAATGGATCCTGTCCGAACTGTTGCCACAATGTAGGCAGGGCAGCCCTGAATTGTCCAAAATATACAGGTAGGCTTCAGTCTTGAGGACTTCTTTCACAGGAACCAAAGGAGCCTAGCGAAACCATGAAAAACACCCCCAGATGTATAACTTGCGGCATCATACACTCAGTTAAAAAGTGTTCATCAGGGAATCTCATACTCAGACTACCATCTGATTGCCTGATAGTAAGCATTGATTCTGAGCTCCATAACACTTGACATCATTTCTCAAGGCTTCAGTTGTTTTTGTTGTGTAGTGTTTAATTTTTAAATAGTTCTCTTCCATGAAAACCAAGAGTTCGAAGTTTGCGATGAACTGTCATTGTGTTGATGTTGCATCCAAATGTATCTTATATTTTCTGACAAGTTTTTTCGACCGAATCCAAGCGATTGTCTTTCATAACTCTTCAGTGCTCTGCGGTCCCTGTCTACCAGATGTCATAGACAATCGGATTGTGGTTGCTCAGTTATAGCACTTGCACACGGAGAAAAAAGAAATACTCGAAAATGAATACCCAGATTTACTCATTTTGAAATGAGTAAGTTTTTATCAGATTTGAACGTATGTCTTTATCGAATGTAAAACGTTGCATGTATTCAATGCCGAAAAATATTTTTAATCAACACTCTCAAAATATTATTATAGATAATAAGGACTATAAAAGTTCTTTTTATATACTGGCTACGTATTTTAAAAATTGGGGCTGAAAAACAAATATGGTTCGCTTAAATATTTCGAACTATCTTTCGTATTTACCACGTTACACACGCAAGAACACGTGAATTTTAAAATGAGTACGTTTAACTTAGGTATCTAGTAAATTTTTTAAACTATCTTTTTTTAATTAATCTGCCTTAATAAGGTAAACTTTTATCACATTCACCATACCATTAAATTTGTCGAAAATAATATATTGAGTATAATTAGTAATTTTACCAGCATATCAAACTTATGTAATACTAAAAACATAAGTTTAATAGACTAAATTCTCATCGGATTTCTCTATGTACTAGTTGTTTATATCTTGTATATCCATATTATTACGATAATTTATTTTTAATATTATCATATTTCTTAAATTATTCAATTATTTACATTCATTAGGAAATAATCTGAGTATATATATATATATATATATATATATATATATATAGTCTTTATATATATATAGTCTCTGTTAATTGTGTTGTTAAAAATGTCGTTCGGTAAGCTAAGCCAATTTCATCTTGCTTCTGGCGTTTGTTTGTATACTTCCGATATAAGCTTTAAAATATTTTCTACTTTAAACAAATGCACTTCTTAACTGTTAACATCAGTTTCAGCTTTTTGCTTTGGTTAAGCTTAATATTTGTATATTTCAAATTATTTCATATATAAATATTGTTAACATATCATTAGATCATCGGTTGATTCTAACATGTTAAAATTAAGGCCCCAAAAGTTATTCAGTATTGTAATTATTTTAAACCCTATGAAAAATGAATATGAATAATTAAGGTGTAATTAAGCTCCTCTGAATTATAGTATCTTTTATATATAAGCATTTATATTTATCAGGCTGATTATGTTTAAAAATAAAGCAACATTGGATTAAACTACAGGGGTTGGACAAAAATATGGAAACACCTTTTAAAAAACATGTTTCTTTGCTTAATATGGTTTAGGAAACCCGTTGGCATCCAAAACAGCTTGCAGTCTTCTCGGAATGGATAAATACAGTTCCTGTATGTGTGCCAAGGGAATATTATACCATTCTTCCTGCAAAACGGTGGCAAGTTCAGATAACGATGTTGGCGGTGGATAACGAGAACGCACTTTCCGTTCCAATGTAGACCACAAAGGTTCGATAATATTCAGGTCTGGTGACTGTGTTGGCCAGGGGAGATGGGACAAATCCTCCTCGTGCTCAGAAAACCAGTCCTGGACAATGTGAGCTGTGTGAACAGGGGCTTTGTCGTCTTGGAAGACACCATCACCATCGGGGAACAAAGTTTGTACCATGGGATGAACTTGATCTGCCAAAATGTTCACATAAGTCTTGGCAGTCATGTGCCCTGACACAGTTATCATGGGGCCAGCAGAGAACCACGATATGGCTGCCCAAACCATAACAGAACCCTCGCCATGTTTCACTCTTGGCAACAAGCAGTCTGTATTATACGCTTGAGATGGCGTTCTCCAGACGTAAACTCGGCCAGAAGTGGGAAACAATGTGAAAGAAGACTCGTCAGACCATATTACACGCTTCCACTGCCCTATAGTCCAGGCTTTATGACTTAAACACCACCTTTTCCTGTTACGGGCATTAGCATCACTGATGAGTGGCTTCTCAATTGCAGCACGGCCAGAAATTCCCTGTTAATGAAGCTCCCTTCTAATTGTTTTGGTACTCACAGGGTTCTGTAACACAACATTCATTTCAGCAGTAACTTTTGCAGCTGTGGTCTTCTTATTTTTCGTCACAATTGCTCTTAATGATCGTCTGTCACGATCACTCAGCACACACTTTCGTCCGCGCTGTGATTTAGCAGATGATGTTTTTCCGCTTTTCAAATATGCGGAATAAATCTTCGATACAGTACCTCTTGAAACACTAAACACCTCGGCTACCTTGCTTACGGAAGCACCTACCATACATGCTCCAACAATTTGCCCACGTTCGAAGTCTGTTAACTCTGACATAATGCAATGACAACCTCACATAACAGTACTCCGACAACAACTGAACTGTTTAGCACATTTACGAAGTTGTATAGGTGGCGTTAGTAGTCAAAAACGCCAGCGCCACCTACATATTTCATTAAAATCAATCTTTCTTTTCAAACATGCATTTTACAAGGTGTTTCCATATTTTTGTCCACCCCTGTATTTTCTGTTTTAATCAAGATACATAATAAAGTTGTAACAGTTATATAATGATTTAAACTGATGCCATTTTGTAACTTGAATTAAAGTTCTTTTTTTAAAAATATGTTTTGCAAACAAAATTAATTAATTAAATCATAAGTTGATAATAATGTTTTAAAAAGGAATAAACAGGATTTAAGAAAAACATACGTGAATATGTAAATTCTATATACAATTTCAAATTTGATAATGATTTTCTAGCATTAAATTTTTTTTTTTTTTTCATTTTCTTAAAGTACTATTTATTAATTAAATACAATTTTTACTCATATTTTTATTGTAAAATGAAGCTCATAAATTAAAATTCTGAATATTGGGAATATATATATATATCAAGACCAAAACTTTTTTTTTATCCTATGACCATCTCCGACTTTTCAGTCATAAGTCGACGAGCATCCCAATACAGTGAAGAACGATAAAAGCAGTCAGCTAAAACGTTGTCAGTAACACACGAAAATGAAGAGTTAAAAACATTGAGGATGGCAGGGCATAAGCTGAGGTGTTCTTCAGTCATGATCATGCCATGGTCGCAAAGAGGACAAGTATCTGTATTCGTGAGTCCAATTCTATACAGGGGTCTCTGTAGATAATCATGGCCCGTAGCAAGTCTAAAGCTGACCACTCCGACTGCTCTATGTAAAAAACAGGAAATCCTTGATAATTTATTCAACAAGGACTCCCATTTTCTCCCAGATGCCTTATCTCTGTATATGTTGAGACGGTTAGATTTGATATTAGAGCATATATATCTTTTTATATGTCGCAGAGGAGGATTGGTTGCATCATTTGAGATCCATCTTTGGCCAACATATCTGCCTGCTCATTTTCATATATCCCGCAATGGCTTGGAATCCACTGCAGAACAATGCGGTTCTTAATATTCAATAGTTTGTCTATTTTTTCATGCAGTTCCAAGAGATCTCACAATGGGAAATATAGGAAGTTGTTAAGAGAGTAATTGCCGTCTTGGAATCAACGAAAAAGACAATTTTTTTCTTTTTACTCTGCTCTATTTTATCCAAGGCTAATGAAATGGCGGCTATTTCACCATCGAAGTTGTCAAATTATTTTCCAACGGCAGAAGACAATGTAAATTCGGTAGAATAAGTCCCAGCTCCAGCATTTTTAATAGCCCCTTCAGCTAAACCATCAGTGTAGACATGAAGCTAGGAAACAACCGGGAAACGTTCAGGAATAGTAGCTAATGCAGTACATTTCAAATCAGAATCGAGAGAGTATTTCTTGCTAACATCTAAAACAAGATCCAAAAAACCTTCTTCAAGTTTAAGATTTTTCAGTAGTTTCCATGGATCAGGAAAGGGAAATCGAGCCGAAAAAGGAAAGTCGAGAGTATCATGTAGTTGCTTTATACAAGAAAGATAATTTTTTTTTGGGAGTTTTCAGCCTCTCTCTTGCCGGCCACAATAGTGATTTAGAAAATTATCCTTTCTTCTCAAGATTGTTTCAGTAAGATTCAAAGCCATTCTCCCTCTTCGTTCACACAGAGACTCCAAACCAGTCTGGAGTTCCATAGCGGCAATTGGTGTATATATTGTACCAGCGATAATAAATCTCAGGATACGATTTTGGAAAACATCCAATTTTTTCGAATTTGTCTCTGAGATTGTTATAAGTGTCTCACAACCATATTCAACTGCCGTCCTTACATAGGTCTTATAAGCGGTGCAAAGGACATCCTGGGTAAAACCCCAGTTTGTATCAGACAAACGTTTTAGACCTGCGTTCGCCACGGTCAACAGCCTTTTTAATTTAACTAGTCCAGTTCAATTTTGAATCCAAGTCTAAGCCTAAGTAGGTAGTACTTTCAGTTCTTTTTAATAATTGATCCTTGTAACTTAGGTTAACGTCATGATGTTTAGTGCTGAGCGAGAAGAGTTGAAAGGTGGTTTTGTCCAGGTTTACTATCATCTTATTTTCGGCTGTCCAACCCTCTAAAAACACTAATGACAATTGGAGTGTTTTTTCCATATGTTCAAAATCACTACCTGTGGTTCAAATCACAAGATCATCTGCAAAAAACAAGCTCTGTACCCCAGGCTCATAGTTGCATAGGGCTTCAACAAAATCGTTTATCATGAGGTTAAAAAACAAAGGGCTTAGGACCGATCCCTGTGGCCAACCCTTCCCTATTTGCTTATATCCAGACATCGTATTTTCGTATTTAATACGTATAAAACGGTGACCCAAGAATGATTTAATCCATCGATAAATATTACCACTCAAATTATTTGCAATGAGTTTTGTTAAAATCCTTTTCGTTCAGACTGTGTAAAAAACTGTCTTAAAATCCACAAAAATTGTTTACAATGAAAATTATCCTTTATTTCCTGTGATAGACGAACAATATTTTCAGAGGTATTCCTATGTTTTCTAAGCCCAGCCTGACACTCGGACAGAATTTTCTTCTCCAAAACTTGTATTAGTGATAATCAATCTGATTTTTAAAAATATGTTTAAAATGTTAATTTTTAAAATTGTATTTTAATAGAAATGATACAGTTTGGGGTAAAAAACAGAATTTTGAGATATTGAAAAATTTACATTCTACAAATAAATCTTGAATATAGCTTAACAATCTATTGCATTACCTTGTCATGCAAATGTGATTCTTGTTTCTTCCAGCCAACACCAGAAACTCGGTTTTACTTTGCAATTCATCTCGGCTCAAACATATTTTTTTAAAACATTAATTAACTTTAAGAAGTACAGGAATAAAGTGATTAAATTGTGAAAATAAACATACAAAAATCTAGTCTTTTTTATAATATCAGAATTATCTTACAAAGTCCATTGAAAAATAAATATTACCTCATGACTTTTATGAATGAATGTGATTGGATTATAAATAAAAATGTTTAATATGCCAAATAAAAGGGCTAGATAATATGCTCAGCGTTATCCTATGGTGAACATGTATAAGCGTTTTTACAATTTAATGAATCAATATAACTACAGTGTTTGTGCCATGTATCGAATACAAATGAAATTGCTTTATTTATTCTGTGTGAATGAATGTTGGAGTTCATGCATAGAATAAAATATCATTATTTTGCTCCAAATATTCATTGATATCCTTGTCTTGGACTGACTAGTCAAGTTTTCTGTGTTTATTACATTCAAAATATACTCATAGACAAAAAAATTAGCGCACCAAGAAATAATTGCGGGATCGTAATGAAACTTGGCATGAAGG
Organism: Nephila pilipes; assembly: GCA_019974015.1. Taxonomy (NCBI): domain Eukaryota; kingdom Metazoa; phylum Arthropoda; class Arachnida; order Araneae; family Nephilidae; genus Nephila; species Nephila pilipes. The sequence goes on along the minus strand of BMAW01020845.1, from coordinate 170,881 downwards.
TACATGTCGGGGAGATATGCAAATGATTAGAAATGCAACGTGATTGCGCATTACGTATAGCCGGTAGAGGGTATTTAACGTCGTTCTCCGTGGACTATAAAACAGGTAACCAAAGCTTATTTGAGTGTGCTGAATCGTTTACAAAGGAAGAGCTGAGGTAGACATGCCATTACGCAGTTTTCGAAGACAATATGAGCAGCTGTCGCAGTTTGAGAGGGGGAGAATCATCGGCATGATGCAAGCTGGGTGGTCAGCTAGGAAAGTCGCTCGTCAATTAGGCCGCTCTGATTGTGTTGTGAGGAGGTGTTGGGATCAGTGTATCCGAGAGATGTCATTTACACGAAGACCAGGCTCAGGACGCCCTCGACAGACCAGTCGTCGAGAAGACCGCCACATCGTAAGAAATGCACGTGTACAGCCAACTGTTTCATCGGCCACCATCCAGGCACAAATAGTACCTTCACTAGGGCCTCTGTGTCTTCTCGAACCATACGAAGGCTAATGGCTGAAGGACATTTGGAATCGCGGAGCCCATTACGTGAGCTGCCCTTGTCGCCCACCCATCGAAACGTCCATTTGGAGTGGTGCCGCGCACGAGGAAACTGGACTGCAGCAGAATAGAACCTGGTCGTCTTTAGCGATGAATCCAGATTCAATCTCAGCAGTGATGACAATCGTGTTCGAGTGTGGAGACCCCCTAGTGAACGCCTCAATCCTGCCTTTGCTTTACAGCGACACACCGCTCCCACAACTGGTGTGATGGTATGGGGTGCCATTGCCTACAATACACGGTCAATCCTAGTATTAATCTGTGGCACCATGACAGCCCAGCGGTATGTCCATGACATCCTGCAACCACATATGTTGTCACTCATGCAACGGCTCCCAGGAGCCATTTTTCAACAAGACAATGCTCGGCCTCACACGGCAAAAGTGTCTCAAGATTGTCTCCGCACTGTTACTACCCTTCCTTGGACTGCCCGATTCCCAGATTTGTCTCCAACTCAGCCTATCTGGGATCGTTTGGGACGGCGAGTTAGGCATCCCACGAGTTTGAACGAACCAGAGGCAAGGTTACAGCAAATATGGAACGAAATGTCTCAAGACATCATACAGAACTTGTATGCCTCAATGCCCGATCGTATCGCATCGTGCATTCACGCTACAGGGGGTTCAACCGGGTATTAAATCCTCCGTTCTTTTACCTTTTTCTCTGAAATAAATGATCCTTTTTCTTTGATTTTCTAATCATTTACTTATATCAAAGTAGTCATTACGTATGTAAGATTTCGTTTCGTTTTGACGACTCCTTCTTGGTGCGCTAATTGTTTTGTCCATGAGTGTATTTTTCTTTTTAACTTTTGCAGTTTTAATTTTACAATTCAAAATTGTGTGCATTTATTCTTTTGTCAATATTCTCATTAAATATGCACTCTTTTTAGTTAATAATATCATTAATTGCTTGGCTATATTTAAATAAGTTTTGTTTGGCTAATTTTCAGACAACTCACATGTATTTTGTGTAGCTTTTAAGCGTATAACCTGATATCTATGAGTAAAAGTTCAATTCTCAGTTTCGTAATTAAGACATAGTAAATTATGTGCTAGTTTTGTACTAAAATTACTGAAGTTAACATTATCTAATGTATTCAGTAGACATGGGAGTATTCGGAATTACTTGTAATCTGCAACGATAGCTCATAAGATCTGTTTATGCAGTGTGTTTGAAATTAACCCAATTTTGCTTCAAACAAAAGAATTTAGGTAATATGTATATAAGCATTTTTTTTAGTGCTAGAGACTCTGCTTTGTGTAGAATCCAAGATTTATTTTATTACTATTCTAATCCAACTTTTCCAGCTATGGATACTATAATTATTGAGTATATATATAGATGATGTTGAATTAGTTAATCCGCTGGGGTCACATACTGGTATACATAAGTTAGCAATTGTCTATACACAATTAAATATCTACCCATGTCCCTGCAGTCATCTCTAGGTTCTATTTTCTTAGCAAATGTTTATTATTCCCCAGGTGTTGAAAAATATAGCTATAAGGCAATTTTTGAACCACTTATTCAAGATTTGAAACAACTTTTAGACCAAGTTATTGAATTTCAAGGAAATGTATATGAAATTGCATTTTGGCAAATAATAAGTGATAAATTAGGGTTAAATAAGTAGTATGAATTTGTTATTTGAAACAGCACTGTTTGTAAAAAGCATTTTCACTCATATTTAGCAACTTCACGAGATGTATATTTAAAAGAAGTAAAAAAATCTGTTTAATTATGTACCTTTACATATTAGAACTTCCTTTATTTTAAATGATATCTCATTGTATATTACATTAAAACATAAACTGTACAAATGGGGATGGAGTTGGACAATAGTATGGATTAGATAGCACTGTTTATATGTGATTTTTAACACTAAACATACCATAACTGGTCTTTTGATTGGTTATGAACTTTTGCATTGAAAATGCAATTTTATCGCTTTTACACATTTGACTTCATGACTTTTTCTTTTAATTATATACAGTTAATATTATAATTTTATTTTATTTATTTTGAATAATACTTGTCGTATATCGTTATCTACCACAACTGATCATTTGACCGGGAAACAATTTATTGCTGTATAAGGTTATTGGATCAGAAATTGTGATGTACATTCAACGTATTATCTATAATTCATTACAATAAAACTAAATTTGGTGCAGACGTGACCGATCAAATGGCGAGGAAATTTACCACAAAATCTAAGTCTTGCAGATAGCCACTCCAAGTATCTTTCAATATCCTTGATTTAGCTGGCATAAATGCCTGGATTTTGTACACGCAAACGACAGGAGAAAATATCTCGAGGCAAGATTTTTTACTTCAGTTAGCCGCAGAACTTTCCGCCGATTTTCGAGAAGCTCGTAAACAATTAAGAGAAAAAACAAACACAAAACGATCGTTGCCTAAATTTACTACATATTCTTATCAACGTAAGACGTGTTAAATAAGATATTATAACAAAAATAAAAACATCAACAATTTTCTAAAAGCGAAAAATGTTTGCGGAAAATGTACAATGGAAGCACCCTGTAACTATATGTAAAAAAAGGCGATGAGCAATGAATTAAAAATTCTTATTCTTTGTATTTGTAATAGAAATTGATAACATACAATTTTGTTTATTATAATAAAGTTAATTTGTTTATTTCCTTCCTAACATCCATATTTCATACATTCAATCAGGAAACCCAAAATCCGGTCATTTGACCGGCTGTGGTAAAAATTGGTATGTATTAAGTGTTGGTATGTTTAGTGTTAAAACAACATGCTTTCATCTGTAGGAGTTAAAAAATTATACTTTTTTTCAATATTGTTTCAAAATTATAAATGTTTTATTTTTTAAATGTCTGATATGTATGTGTATATGATATTCAGAATAAATTTTTCTAAAAGATGATTTGGTTTGTTTTATTTTATCTGTTCGCAATGAATCAATAATTATAGGTATTAGCTGTATGTTGGATTAAAAAAAAAAAGGGAGAGGACCACTGAAATAAAATGCTCTAAGTTTTTAAGATAGGAAATCTAATATTCATCATAATGTTTCCAATATATTTTCAATAACTTATTATTAAACGACTGAACTTTAAATAAAACCCAATTTTCTGCATGCATGGGATTTTAACAAAACTAAATATTGCTTCTAGAAACATAAATATAATTTTTAATGAACCAAATTGCTTCTTGAATTACTAGCTCAAATTTCTAACACATTTGTTTTGAAAAGAATTTAACTCTTGAATCGTATCTATTTTCATTAATTACAGATTTATTAAACACTCGAATTGATTTAAATTTGAGGTATAAGTTCAAAATACAGTTTATGATTACATAATAGTTGCATTTTTGTTTCTAAAAGTAACAGTTTGGTTACACAAAGTATTTGCAAGAATTTGATTCGAAGTTTTGCAATAAAAACATAAAGTGTATGTTAAATAATATGTAAGATGAAGAAAATGATACTTGCAAATAAAGGAGCGCTTATTTAAGTTGATATATAACTATTGATCTGTTTAAAATTCATATTCGATACAACAACAGTATCGAAAATAAATGCAAAACATACTCTCTTAATTGCTTAATACTCCTATTTGATGCAGTGACAGATTCACAAATGAATGAATTACATACTGATTTTTTTGTTTCTTCTCGAATTTGATACAGTAACAGATTCAAAAATAAATACATGATATACTCATTTTTCTATTACACACTCGTATTTGATACACGAGTATCTTCAAAAATGAGGATGTGAAGTTTCCATTTTGAGTACGTACCTGTTACTAAAAATGAGTACGTGCGAGTCTTAAATTTGAATACGTTGGAATCGGAACCATTTTGAGTACTTTGTACTCACTTTTGAATACCCGTTTTTCGCAGTGCATATTTCCACTTCAGGATAACACCGTAAATAATAGAACAGACATTTTTAATATCGCAGAAATTTTACGAATATACTTTCCACGGTGGTGACAATTAATTGCTCGTACTTCACGATCAAAATCATTTCGCTTGCTTTTTCCTTTCATTGTACAATGTAATTTCGAGATTACAATTGCGATGAAAATTAAATGGTAGAAGAGACGCAGCGAATAAACAGTTTAAAATAGAAAAAGAATGATTAAAAAATCAATAAGAAAAACATAACGGCGTAGGATGTGGCTGAAAAGCAAAGAAAATTTAAGGAAAAAAATCAGAAAAATCTGCGAAAGCAGAGGAATTAGAGAAACTGCGAAAAGCAGAAAAAAACTTGGAAAGCTAAGTGCTATATATGACTGAGTGAAAAATCTTAGGCTAGTGGAGGTTAGAAATTAGTGTTGGTTATTGTCAAAGTGACTTGAGGGGGAAGTACCACTTTACCGTTTTGTAGACATACTTAAATTTTGATTGTGGAGAAGTAAATAATGTTTATGTGAGGTTTATGATTAGATTTATGGGATTGGTCACACATTGATATGAAAACATTTCTTAATGAATTAATATATTTTTTCTATTTTTAAATCGTTATGGATGATATAATTCTAACGTACCAAAGTGCGTTAGTCATGACTCTTAAGACATTATTTTGCATGATTTGAACTTGTTACCATGTGGGGTGGGTCTGCCGTACCCTAATTACGATTGCGAACTCGTTTTATTTTTATATTTGTCCGGGAGCTTGAAGCTCGATATCACTGGCAGAATCCACCATGAGAAGTATCCGGATAATTTTGCATCACTCAGTGTATGTGTACACAGAGTGTACACATACACTGAGTGTATGTATACACTTTCTCTTTTTCTATACTCATAACTCAGAAATTTTTCAGAAAAAATTATATAAAACAGGAAATTTAAAAACATCTTTTTTGAAGATGAACTACATTATGCATCTTTTGGAATACTAGGATTTGAAAACACGATTACTATGTAAAAATATGTTAATATCTGTATTGTAAAAAAATGTCTTACTGATTGTTTTCTGGAAAGATATTTCTAATTCAAAATTTAAACGTGTGATCAAGATAAAAGTAAAATGAAAGATTTGTGTATGACTATTGAGCAGATTTTTTTTTCTCTTACAACACAATTATCTGAAATATATTAACAAAATTATTCTCTAAAACACGTATGTCGGGTAAATTTTTGACCATCTACTTCAAAATTCTGAAGCTAAAAATGTTTACTTGTTATTGTAAAGCATAAAATGTTTCTGCTTATTTAACTTTTGATTCAAATGCAGGACTTGACAAAATTCTTCAAATTATCTTTCACAAGGGATAGAATAATTTTGACTACTATAATTTCAAGAGTATTTTAAGTTACACTTAATTCGAAACATCAAAACAGTTTACCTGTTGCTTTCACCCACGCTGTCACTCTCTCTTTTGTTTCTTGTAGATTTTCAAAATCTGGAATAAACAGACCTGTGGTCAATTGTACTGGAACGAATGTCCTACATGTAAGTTGTGTTAATGGCATGGGCATTTGGTTTTTGTTTGAAGGATCCCTGGTCTTCACGTAGGCTACTCGAAGTATTCTTACGTAGAATGTTGCTCGTCCTCCATGTTCAGTAAAATCCATCTTTTGTGTGTCAGCTTCTCGACCTGTAATCAAATCATGATAACATTTAATCTACTTTTCCCTTTGGTTACTGAAATACTTCGAAATTTATACAAATTCACATTAGATAGAATTATGATGCATAGAACTATTATTTTTGAAAATAATAATAATAATTCTCGCCTCAACACACTTTAATTCCAATCTAGTAATTTGGACGAGGAGGCCTTGTGGTCATGGCTTCGGATTCGTGGCCGCCGGTTTTCGATCAGGGGTGGGTTCGATCCTTGGCCGCTAAAGACTCGCCGTGTAGCCGGGGCTGATGAACGTTAAATCTGTCGGGGCCCAAAGTCCTCCCGTTGGCGCGGTGTGGAAGTTAGGAGAGAGGGTTGTCAGCTCAGATGTCGTCCTCGTCACTTGACCGTGGTTCCAAATTACGAGGTCCGTCGCCAATAGCCCTCGTTTTGCTTCTAGTGCGACGTTAATAAAAACTAAACTGAAAACTAAAACTCAGGTGTCGTCCTCGTCAATTAAGCGAGGTTCAAAATGATGAGGTAATTGGGTCACCCTCGTGTTGCTTCTAGAGCAACGCTAAAAAAAACCAATCAATCATTACATAATAGGGAGAAACTCAGAACTTTAATACGGCCGTCTGTAATTCTGCCATATTGTCATTTTTTTTTATTGGAAATGTCTTGAGATGAGTGACAGGTTGCATCTGGTAAAGGGGAAAGTGCCCTTAACTATGCAATTGGGCAATATATTAAACTGTAGTGTTATTGCACGCTTGAGAAAATAAGGTTGTAGAAAAGTCAGATATGCCATGTGACACGGGTAAATCCAAACCACTTCTCTTGGTGATCAATCCACTTTTTAAGGGTACATATTTCGGATATTTTACGGGTACAATTTTCAGAAATAAATATTTTTCTTTAACATCGATTTAAATCTTAGAAAGTTTAATTTTAATTTTTTTAGTTGTAAATTGGGGGGTATTTTCTTTGAATTCTACGGTATTTGAAATATTAACGTCATTAACGTTTTTAGCTAATCAACAGTTTTATGTCCATATATAATTCGTATAATAATGCATTTACTTATCGAGCAAACATACATTCACAAATAATTAAATATTGTAGCAATATTATTTATTTTCTTAAATGGAAAGCATTATTTTCCTTTAAAAGCTATTTTTATTTATTTATGGAGAGAGGAGTTGTGCTGTTTATTTTTCTTATATCTGGATCTTACACACTTTTCATCTATAAAAATAGCGTTAATATCTCTTAATTAAGTATCTTATTTGACTTGATTATTTTACTTTTTCTTTTTGTTACATAGATAAATATATTACGTAATAACTAATAATCTAATATTTGTGGGTCTGTTTTACTCAAATAATTTTAACAACTATTGTAATCGTAATCTTATATGAAATAGCATATTAAATCTTTTTGGGTTTAATCCTTAACGAGATTGATATTTGGGATTTTTGACCAGCAACTTAAATTCCAAAGAATAACAACAGATAAGATTTATACTATAGATTTTGTTATGAAAGTTAAAATATCAATGATTTGATGTGTTCTGACACGTTTTTCCTTTGAAAATAATAAAAGTAATAACTAATATTTATCAGATGTAGAATACGAATTGTCAGAAATAGCAGTTTCAAATTATGCCCATAGATGCAGGACCTGTTCATGTTACGAGATTTTTGAAAGTCGTTTTCGAGCCCTTTTGAATAGGTCTGCGATGCGAAAGGTTATATAAGCAAAATATGTAACACATCGATCAATAACTCCCAAGTCTAAAATTGAAAACAACATTTTTTTTGCAAATTTTTTTTTTATTCATCAACATAGCACCTTTTGTTAATCACCTTTTAGGGTGATACAATCGTTCCAACGCTTTTCCAAATCTTCCCCCCCACCCCAATTTTTTTTTTTTTTTTTTTTTTTTCGCAAGAAATCTTTTTTGTTGCGAGTAAATAGCGATAAACAGCTTTCTGAATCATCGACTCGTTGCTGTTTTTGTTCCATCGAAAGCAATCGCGGCACCCACTTGGAAAAAACCTTTTTCACTTCACTTCAAAAAACCTTTTTCCTGGTCCGATCGACTTAAGATTTTGACACGTTTCAAGCAAAGGTTAGTACTCTAGAAAGACCTGGTTACTGGTTTACTACGAGCGCCATCTCTGGGTTAGTCTCGGGAGTTATTGATCGATGTGTTATATAATATGGTTTCCGGTTGAATAATTGTGGTCCGAGTAATTATTAGTTGATTTTATACACTTATGGTGTTCGCATTTATAGTTTAGGGATTTAAATAAAAAATAGCTGAAAGCTTCAACCATTTTATAATAAAAATTGTTTTTCAATAGAAGCTCTTTATTCAAAGACAATAACTTAACCACAACAGCGCCACTTATGAAATAGCATACTACTAGAATTTCATCGATAAATTAAATAACTTTTTGAGAGGTAACCTATCATAATCAAACAAATTACGTGTTGACATTGTTATTATTCTTATCTTGTAATACATGAAATAATTACAGTCTCTAAAGCTCATACACACACGCTACATGGTGCTTTTTAATCACTTCGCTGATTTATGACTCTCAAGCGATCGTTATGTTCCAGGGAACGGAATTAAATAAAATATGGGTGTTATAAGGTATGCGCTTGAAAACGATGTGAAGAATAAAAATTTGGTTCTCACAGTTATGGTTACAGTTAGAAAATTTCAAATGGAAGTGCCTACTTTTTGTTATTGAAACGTGGTTCTCATTGTAAAAACTTAAAATATAGTTGAACGGTATTTATGGAAAGAAAAATGTCGATGCGTCAGGCAGAGACTAAGGAAAAAAAAAAAAAAAAAAAAAAGAACTATCATAAAAGACAGAGAAGCAACAGCAAAGCAATCATTTTTCTATTTCTTAAATTTTCGAAATATCCGTCCTCACACACAATGATACATTGCATGCGATAGATGGTGGTTGGATTGCGTCACATGCCATATAAAAAGGAATCCATCATTTAAGGTCAAATAACTTGGCTCAAAGCCATTTTTCCATAAAAACTTTAAGACCCTTTGACAGGCCAAAAATTTATTTTCAAAATAAATTACCTCCTGCTCCCTGTAGATTTTGTGAGTATCAAAAAGAATTCAAAATACCTATCACTGGGCTTTAAATAGCCAATTTAGATTCCCTGCAGGATAAGTAACACGTCCAATTCCTGCTGCATCTAGTATATTGACACTTCAAATGAAGAAAACCAGAACTGATAACTGCTCAAAATATCCAGATACTAAAAAGACAAATCTCTTCCATGCGTCCTTGATACCAGATGTACAATTTCCATTATATTGCATCATTTTGTAGTGAAACATCACTTAAAAATGAATAATTCCCAAGGCATAATTGTACTGCAAAACCGGGGTACAATTAACCTATAAAAGACATGTTCCATATACTTAAAGATCGATACCATTGGTAGATTCGATTCGATTGGTTGGAAATTGAAGAATTTGAAATACAGCTGATTGATTTCCGGTCTAATTCAATATGTATTCAAAAATTTATTGAAACAAGGAAAGAGTTGGAATTGATTAAGACAGAAAGATTGATAAGCAATATAAGTAAAAATACCAATAACAAAATTTTGGAAATATGGAATTCGTTACCAGACACATTTGACTGTTTGAAGAAGCTGGCTCGTGCTATTTTAACCATATTTTCATCTACCTATGCCAGCGAGTCATTATTTTCAGAGATGAATAACATTAAAGACTCGCTTAGAAACCGTTTGACAGATGACTCCAGTTCATCACATCATGCATTCTACTAAAAGTAACATCTTACAACCCAAATATAAGTTATTTGTCATTTAATCTGCAACAACAGAAGTCACACTAATGTTACTTTAATTTGAATTACGCGTATAACTGAGACATTGCAAAATACATTTTTTGTAGTAAATAAAGAGTTTTGAGTTGATAGTATTTAGTATTATTATTTTCTTGACAATCACGAAGTCAAAATTATTTGAAGGCACGTCTATGACCTCATTAAACATTTTTTCTTAGAAAAAATGGCACGTTGATACATAAAGATTCACCACCCCTGTTCTAGACCATTCTTTACCTTAACTCATGCTAGGACTGCCATAATTGGCAAAATTTAAACATATTATGAATGCAATTATCAACAAATAAGTCAAAATAGAAAGAAAAAAAAAAGTACAAACAAAGTAAATGCAAAAATGAACAAAAATATTACCTACATATTAATGAAGAAATAAATGTTAATTCCTATAATTCTCAAACTTCTGAGGTTCAAAATGTTCTTTCTCAGAATGTCATAAGGAATATATGTGAGTTAAAAGAAATTAATAAAATGTATTATTCGATTTTTTTCTAAAGACAAGTAGGTCAATTCAGAGTTGAACTTCAAAGAATTATGCTCAAATCTGATTTGCCAGTTAGTCTGAGACCTTATCGTACTTCTCCTAACGAAGTAAAAGAAATTAAGAGTCAAGTTGAGAAACTATTACAATTTAGATTAATAAAAAAATCAGTTATAGTAACTTTAGCTTTTAAATGTGATGAAGGAAAAAAAAGACTATACTATGTATAGATTTCGGAAAATTAAAGTCTCTATGTAAATCTGATTCTAAGCCACTGGCTTTCATGGATAATTTATTATGCAATTTAAACCAAGTTGATGGTGACGCTGGCCTTAGACCTGATTTTGTAGCACTAGTTGTTGATTACAAAATCTTCATAATCGATATCACAGTGCCGTTCGAGAACAGGTCACTTGCCTTAGAGGAAGCCAGAAATCGAAAAAGTTCTAAGTGGCATCTTTTTCTGACTCACTTCCACCAAGCCAGGTACTCCAACATGGAAATTATCCTAATACTTGTTGGTGCACTTGGATCATGGATCTCAACAACGACAAGTTTCGCCGTAAGTTATGTACGGGCTTCTACCTCAACCTATTGAGAAAACTCTGTGTTTTGGACAGCATTCGATGGAGCCGAGATATCTACATGCAATACTTAACTGACAGAGTCCAATAAAACACTGGACCTTCGGGCAAATTGTACTCTCTCTTCGGTTGAGTCTTTTCCAGAGAACTGGAACTTGTGTAAATAATTTGACCTCTTCCATATTTTCTCTCCCCTCTTTAGACATAGCTTCAGGTATTAGCATGTACCCATTCATCCAAGACATACAGAAAAATCTGCTTTCTGCACTAATTTTGGCTTATATGAATCGTGCAGACTACTATTTAGCATAAAAGTAGCTTTGCAATTTTCAGTAGAACAATTCAAATGTATAAAATAAAAAGTTCTAGGCAAAGTTTTGAAAAGAACAGATTTAATTACCAAAGCGTGCTTTTTTTTAAAAAAAATTATTATTAAATTACTCAATTAAATATAAGAATTAAAGTAAAAGATAAAATATCAAGAAAAGGACCCTAGTAAACTTTTTCGTTATTAAAATTAAAGGAAATGATTTATTATTAAATTGATTATATTTAAGCTAAATGTAATTAAAATGAAAGCAAATGATAAATTGAATATATTTAAGCTAAATGTAATTAAAATTAAAGTGAACGATAAATTATTAAATTGAACATATTTAAATTAAATGTAACTAAAATTGAAGCAAACGATTAAAAATTGAAAAGTGATCTGGTACGCCAAAAAAGATCCAACTAAAACAATAGGTGGCTAAAAATATTATTTGGGTGGCTAAAAATATTATTTAAATATATAATAAACTTTGCTTGTGGTTATTTTGATGGTATTGCGGCGACCACACTTCGCAAGTTCGTTTGTGGTCCCCCTTACATCCGGACAAGATCCTCATTAAAGACATCTGGACTCGTGAGAAAGGGAAAACAGCATTTCCGTTTCTCATGAACTTTGACCTAATAGAGTCCGACTCTCCTGGGAACCGAGAACACCCACACATCAGGAGTCCAGTTTAGCAGGTGGCAATTCTTGCCCCTGTTGAAGTGCTATTGACCAATAACTGTTTTATCACTTTCAGTTATCCAACCAAAACAAAGAAATATGTCCCGTGGTTTTAGAAGAGGTGTGGTCAATTCCATTAGACCAAAAATTTCTAAAGAGAAGAGACAATTCAGAACCCTACAAAACGTCCTCTAGAAAGTCACGTCCAAGGACATTCCAATACTTTTTTAGCGTGCGACATGTACTTTATTTTGTAAATACTAACTTAAGTATTTTAAATTAACCGAAATTAAAATAGTGTAAATATTTATCTAAGTATCATATTTTTTATTCAAAGCAACCAAATAACCAGAACGACACAGTATCTTACGTACTCTTCTTCAGAAAAGAAACATTGGAAACATCTTAAAGCAATCTTTGATATTTGTCAAAAAGAAAATATTACGCTGAAATTATCCAAATGTGTTTTATCCCAAACTAAAATTAACTTCTTAAGTTATGAAATTGAACAGGGTAAAGTTACACCAAACAAAACCAATATTGAAACAGTTGAAATCACCAAATAATGTAAAAATATTTCAAGAGTTCTTAGATTTTATAAATGTATACAATAAGTTCATTCCTGAATATGCTAAGCTTAGATATCCTTTAAATCAGTTGTTGTGAAAAGATGTGAAATTTAATTGGGTTGATGAATGTCAAAATGGATTTGAAAATATAAAACAAATTTTAATGACAAAATCAATTTTGCATTTATATAATTCTGATGCAACATGCCATATTTTTGTTGATGCATCATAAAAAAGAGCTGTATTGTAACATCCTGATGCTTCAAATGTTGTACACGCAATTGCTTATAATTCTAGATCTTTAAAAGGCTATGAAAAAAATTTAATCTAGAATGCCTTGCAAAATAACAGATGCTTTAAATAAATTTTATTACCATCTTCATTGTTAAAATTTTGCCATTCATACTGATCAGATGGCTGTGTGTTGTTTGGTTCAAAAATATTAAAAACTTAAAAAGCAGTTTATTCCTCTGATCACTAAAGTTAAATATGAATGGCTATGTAATTAAATACTTTAAGGGTTTTACTAACATTGGATCAGATATGCTGTCTCCGGGCATTCGGTTTCTCATCACCTTCAACATTCAATTCATTTGCTTGACATTAATGAAATCAGAACCTAACAAAAGTACGATTATTTATGTGGAACTAAATATCATGAAGTCAAAGATGTTATAGTTATTAAAAAGAAAAATATGTATAAAATAGTTCGCCATTTTAATTAAGATTGAAATTATTAAATCAAGTTCATGAACAATTTGGTAAACCTAGTGCTCAAAAATGTTGACGTAATTACTTACTCCTCAATACTATTGGTCTAATATTATATCTGGTGTAACTAAATTTGTTAAACATTGTTTAATAAGTCAACTTAATAAGAAAATAAAACAAAAATATCTGGTTTGCTGTAGCGATTCTCTCCCACAAATAAACCATTTGAATGTAAATCTATTGGAGATTTTAACTACTATAATTACAGACAGAATTTCTACATATTGTAAATTATCATGCAACAAGACAAGAGCGGGCGTTTCCATCAAAACATGAAAATTCTGAAACTCGTGTAAATAATTTGAAACAAAACGAGCAAGGTTGCGTGGTTCACACAGTACGTGTCAGCAGAGAAAGAGAGAACGTTAGATCGGGCTAAATGCTTTTATATTAGGGAGGAAAAAGTATATTCCCTAAAATAATTTTGTTGATTGATCAATTAAAAAGAAGGTCGGGATGTTACTATAACACGCATGAATCCAAAGAGGAAATCAATACTTCGAATGCGGAAGAAAAGGTTTGGCGTTTAGATTTTGAATAAAAAAAAAAAGATTATATATATAAAAACATACACACAGATATATATATATATATATATATATATATATATATATATATATATATATATATATATATATATATATACATCTGGTATGGCTGGTACAGCCAGTAAAGCTGGTTTCTAATTTTTGAATGTATTCATCGTGCTATGCCTTGTATAAGAAGGAGGAACTCCTATCAGCACGTGTTAGAATTTGACCATGTTAGGATTGAGACTGTTATTTATTGTTCCGTATTATTGCTCGCTTTGAACTTTGGCTTGCAGGCTGTTCTGATCTGACACTCATTGAGAGCATCTGATTATGTGCTGCAAGAGCCTTGTACGTTACCACTCGCTAGTTACTACGAATCATAACTCTAGTATATAGTTAAGGCCGCATGGAAAAATGTACCTTTATTTATCACTGAAGCTTGGTACGATACGATTCTCAGTCGGATTAAAGATCTTGTTGCTGTTAGAAGTGGTAGCTCTGAGTACCGAATTCTGCACATAGTACCCAAGTACCAGTAAATTTAATAATTTCTTCCTCTCATTATAACATATATGTACAATAAACAATATTTTTCTAGTTTCTTTCCTTCGTTGCGTAACATTTTTATCGTCAGCAGTGTATACATATGTAGTCCTAATTTGGGTCAGCTGATACAGTAACTATTTTTAACTACCAATTAAAGAGTTAAAGACTACCAATTCCTGTTTTCCTGCCTTTACGATTAGCTACTTGGTATGACAACTTTCTGCAATTCGTTTTATTTAACCATCTTCATGTAAGGATTGTAATTTTGTTGTTTATTTTTAGATTAATATTTGACTTCAAGCATTAATGCTCTTATTTACTTTTTTTTTTTTAAAAAAATATTTTGCTTGCTTCTTTTATTTGTTTTTAATTGCTGTTCTTTCTATTCTTAGCAACAAAACAAATTTTTAAGTGAAAACAGTAGACTTAATATTGGAAACTTACAGAATCGTCGCTAGATTGGTCCAAAATAAAACAAAAACATCATTTATCTTGTATAACACTCATTTTGTTACACGGGATAAATGATGTTTATTGTTTAACTTTTGTTTTTTAAGGGTAGGGTTTTTTTTTTGTTTGAAATGATGTTGCTATAGAAACTTATTTACTTTAAACTCAAAGGCTCATTGATTAACATTGTTAATCAACAAATCATATTTGTCACAAATGTTGTTCTCTAGAGAAAGAAAAAACAACAACAGAAAGTTTGATTATTGGAGTTGCAAGTAATTATCAGAAAACAATTTAGATTTACAACATTTTCGTTGTTTCCCTGCACCGTTAAATGTCAAATGATTTAAAATTATGCAGCAATTTGTCAATTCCAGCGAGCATTTGACTTACTTTATTTTACTAAACATTTTTATAAATATTTGCTTTCAAGACTGACCTCTGGAAAAAAAAAACCGATGAGACGTTAAATGTTTTAATTCACGCGAGTTTTCGATCTACATCATTCTATAAAGACTTGGAGCTCATGTGCGGCAAATTCTAACAACTCGTTGCTACGAGTTGTTAAAAATGTTTCACGGGACCTATTAAGTATTAATAAAATGCAATATTTTCTTCTTTCTGTATCTTTTTATGTCTAAAAAGACAATAAAACGAGCGAAAGTCTTTTATACTTATCCTACTACACTTTTTTTCAGACACCTAATAATCCAAATTTCAAATAACAATTTATTAATTAATCCCATAGAAGTTTCATTGCCATTTCTTTTTTAAAAAAATTTGTTTTTAGAATCAAAATAAAAATTGATTATCACGTTCTTTCAAAATATATTCAGGTTATTGTATACCATTTTGGTACAACATTCAAAATTTTTTCTGGAGAAAATATCAGAATAATAAAATTGGTTGTGTGTGTATTTGTATAAGATTTACGGAATTGAATCCTTGTATGATATATTGTACCAAACTCAAGGTGAAGATATTTCTATTTTACCAAATAAAACAATTTAAATGTATGGTTCAGGGAAGAATATAAAACAGAATGCTGTTTGCAATAAAACTAAATGAATGGAATAAAACTATAGTGTCTAGTGAAAACTGAAAAATATTTGGTTGGGGTTTTCGCCAACTAAGACAATAAAAGGTATAGTTTAACATTTAAATGTTAAATGAGAGTAGCATTAAATGCATAACATTCAGTCAAGACGTGACACATAGTTAGAGGACAAATACAATGGCAAAATAGGGGAATTTTCTCTCAAAAAGAGGTGTTTACTTGATAGTCTCATGAGTCCGAAACTTAGACGAATTAAAATAACGTCCCATCTTTACATGAAATAGAATTCTAATGAGAAATCATGGATTTCATATGATTTGGTTTATTACCTATTTCTAGATACCGCTGATCTTGTCTGCAGTCATGAATAGCTGATTTAATCCTTTTTTAGAAAATCAAAGTATGCGATGGTGGGAGGGATTGCACCAGATGCAAATTTAGCAGAACTATCAACCGTTTCGTTGCCTTTGATAACCACGCGGGAGAATATCTGACAAAATACCAATTGGAAGTCTTCAGACTTTAGATTATTATTATTTTTTATTATATCAATAATCAATGGATGAGATGAAAGTTTTGGGTGATTTAAAGATCCCAATACACTCATGGAATCTGTGAAGACTCTAAAATGCTCATTGTGTAGACTTGAGACTCTTTCTAATACTTTTTCAGCGGTGGATATCTCAGCTATAAAAATCGAAGATTCAACTGAAACGCGAAATGAAAAGTAAATATGAGGCACCAACAGGATTCGTCGACTTAGAATCCTGTTTATGTGTTTAAAATTGGGTTCTGCTAAGTTATTAAAAGGTTGCATGTACATATAACGCGCAGTGTATGATTTTTTAAAATTTTAAAAAGGATTTTTGGAATCAAAACTCTGTTTTTATCAGGGTGGAAAAAAACTTCGTTTGCTTTCATCACTGGAGTATAGGACACCCCATATAGTCCTCTTTTAAAATCTGTATTCTTCTATCAAATGGAAGAATGAAAAGTTGTTTAGAGCAATATAGTCTATATAAAAATAAGCGTTTTTGTGATAATGACAAAAACTTTGATGATGATACAATTTTAAAACAGTATTGAAGGGATAAAAACGATCGCCTAAATTCTAAAGAGAATTCAAAACGATCGACGTTTAAACTTTGAATGGGAGGTGTTTGGAAAGCTCCGCAACAAAGTCGTAGAGTAGTATAGCGAACAGTGTTCAGTTACATAAAATAGATTTTCTGGTTGAGCCATATACCGCACAACCATAATCTAATTTTAAACGGATGAGTACATGGTATATTTGTAACAAAGAAATGCGATCAAAGTCCATGAAGTATGCTATAAAACCTATAAAATATTTATCGATTTTTCTCAAAGTTTACGAAGTTACAAAATAATAGAGCGGAGCGTTAGTTTTTTGTCAAACATTTGTCCTAAAAATTTGAATTCACACACCACGTTAATTAAAATATTGTTAACTAAATTTCTGGATCAAGATGAAGTCTCTTTTGTCTACAGAAATGTAGACAAGCTGTTTTTGTCAAAGGGAAGCAGAAATTGTTTTCATGTGTAAAATTTATAGTTTTGTTTATAGCCTGTTGAAATTGTCTTTCAATGATATTCATTTCTTTTTTGATGTATGAAATCTGCAGATCATCAACATAAATAATAATAAAAAAAATAGATAGGGAATATTCAAAATGAATTATTAATTTTTATAATGAATAATGGGACTCTTAAGAGAGATATTTCCCCTTGAAATACCCCATTTTCTTGAATAAAAATTCCACAAGGTCGAGTCAGTTTTAACTTTAAATTATCTGTGCTCTAAGAACTCTTGAATAAAGCTTGGCAGGTTCACCCTAAGTGTCATAATCATATAGATATCCGAAAATTCCGATCTCGTAGTGAGATAATTAGGCCTTCTTAATATAAAAAAAAAATAGAAATAAGGTGTTTATTCTATTCGCAGACATCTCTTACATGTATCTCTAAAGCGACTAGGTAGAATAATAAGGAAGGCGAGGCAATAACTGCCATTGTAAAGGTTTAAACACATGTTGCAAAACACTTTTGATTTACGTGCATATCGTGTTTGGTTTCTTCGGTCGTTATTATGGTTATTTCGTTTTCACTCATGATTGATTCGTAAGAAGAAATTTGTGACGTAAATATCTGCCGGTGTTCATTATTCATTTGCTTCGAACTTTATAAATAGAAATGTAGTGTTTACTTAATGAAGAAAAAGACACTTTAAAACAGCCAGATATATGTAAATTTGTAACTATATACAGTTGGATCTCGTTAACTTGTGGCGGTCGGGTTCCGTGGTTACTAAACCGCGAGTTAAGAGAACCGCAAGCTATAGTATTGATAAAAATTGAACGATAGTATAAATTCCAACATCGATATATATCGTTTTGCATTACATTTAAACTTTTTTGATATTTATTAACTGTTACGGAAAGCACTTTTTCGAGAAAATAAATCTTTATAACTCTAAAAATTTGACCAGTATAAAAAATGGTTGAACGTACAACTAATCTCACTGACTGCAAGAAACCATGAAAAGATTCTCTTACATTTCAGCCATATATATATATATATATATATATATATATATATATATATATATTAAAATGGCCGACACTCTCTTAGGCCCAAACTTTCAAAGGGAACATCTCAAAGACAACTTTTTGTTCATCTCCGCTTAGTTGGATTTGTATCTTCTTTCTTTTGTGATGAAAGTTACCGTTTGCATTCTAGGATCAGGGGACTTGCGGCCTTTCGTTGCTTTCCTCTCTTGCTTCAGACATTCAGAGCGTGTACTTTCCCCTCTCTTTTTGTTTTCTTTGTACCTTATTCTTGTTACTCTCCTCCTCTTTACTTGGAAAGCTATCCGATTTTACAACCGTCTCCTCGTTTAAAAATATTTTGACTTAACCGTTTTGGACTCTTTTTAAAGTTCCCCCTGCGAATGTAGATTTTTGTTACCTACTTTTCAGCTTTTGCTTCGAAGCCGCGTTTCTTCAACATTAGCGACGCATTTCGTTCCCTCGCCCATTTCTTTATGATTCAGGTCTCTGCTTGGCTATTTTTTGGGTGCTTTCTAAGGTTCCCCTTCTGCATCTCTTTTGCTGCTTTATTTCTTTTGGTTCTGCTTCTGTAAGAGATTCTTACTCTACCCCCGCCCCTTTCTTTTTTCCTTGTATTTTAAGTGCGAAAGCCTCATTTGACTTATACCTTATTTCTTTCTTACATTTTGAATTTTTCTCATTCGGAGTATAAGTTTACTATTGCGGATTGTAACTTCATGGCATATTTATTCCACCTCATATAAAATGGAAAGAAAAAAGGAGTTAATATCTTTTCTTAACTTGGAGTCCTGAAATCATTTGAAAAGAGATAAATCTGAATTTCTTAAAAAGAGAGTCATAGTAAATCGAGAGCTAAAGGGATCCGACTGTCTTTATATATATATGGGTGGGTGTAAAATATTAGTATATCCCTTCATTCCATTTCATTGTAGGACTTATGAGAAAGTATGAAAAATATTTATTGATTAAACCGGCACTTTGTATATGGCTCATTATCTGCCAGATAAATTCATTTTTGTATAAAAATGATGCAAAGCCTACTTATTAAGCTTTTACAATTTTCTAATTCAAGTTTACAAAAATGAAGGGTGATAGTTCACCACACTCATAATGCGAAATATCTCTCAATAAAAGGTGCCGAACCTATGTTA
Organism: Nephila pilipes; assembly: GCA_019974015.1. Lineage (NCBI taxonomy): Eukaryota > Metazoa > Arthropoda > Arachnida > Araneae > Nephilidae > Nephila > Nephila pilipes. Next base: position 151,117 of record BMAW01020845.1, on the reverse strand, counting down.
TTAAATGTTAAATGGTTTTTCAGGAATATATTATAGTACAGATCTCAGATATACGAATTATGTTTTACAATATCGTTTTAGATTATTTTACAGTTTTGTTGCTGTTATTCTGCAGTCTAAATGAAGTGGCAGTGAAACAATCCATTGTATCTAATTTGTATAAGATCCAATGGACTCTAGAAATGCCGAAATCGTGGTTGAAAGAGGTTCCAATGAAATATTTTCAGTTTTCGGTTAAATAAAGCTACCAGATTAGAATTAGAGAAAAATTATAAATTAATCAAAAATTACTGTATGTGAGATTGGCTTGAAAATTACCCAACGATTTTATAGGGTCAAAAATATTTGTTTTGATGTTGCTCGTTTAAACAATCACAAGATTATAAAATACGAGGGCTGTTTTTTTCAACCTCCGATCGCACACTATGAAGACCAGGAATGCGGCTGGTAGCTGGTGTGTGCAGTAGGCAACTGCGCATCTCCCCCATACACGCTTTGTCATTGCTGAGTCCAACACGCTCTTGTTGAACTGCAGTCACGTAAACATGGCTGTCTCTATTGATTCTCCCGCCAAGTGTGAATTGCGAAGCGTTATTCATTTCTTGCAGGAAAAGGGAATAGTGAAGCGGAAATTCATCGAAGAATGAGTCGAGTGTATGGAGACAGCTTTATGAGTGATGGTGTTGTTCGTGAATGGTGTTGAAAATTTAAAGATGGCCGAACTGCTTCCCCAACCCAACGGGTTCTAGAGCAATTTAAATGGGACATTTTCGAACATCCACCTTATGATCCCGACCTAGCTCCAAGTGACTTTTATCTTTTTCCTGAATTGAAGAAGTGTCTTGAGGGGAAGCGCTTCCAAACTGACCAGGAGCTCAAAGAAACTGTCACAACTCACCTCAATTCATTGGCGGCAACATTTTATGAAGAGGGTATTGCAAAGCTTGTTCGCAGGTATAGCAAATGCCTCAATCGTCAAGGTGATTATGTAGAGAAGTAACCTTTGTTGTACATTACTTTTGGTAATAAAATTATTTTTTTATATTCACCCTTCTTTTTATTATAGCCAATCGGAGGTTGAAAAAAAACCAGCCCTCGTATTTATTTCAATAACGTTTGGAACAATACAGTTTTCGCTTTTAATGTGTTTGATTTGAAAATGTTTGAAAAAGAATTTATATTTATGCGTGTAATGTTGTTATCGTAGGAGATTATTTATCCCGTAGCAAATGTTGTTTTCTGCCGGAAAACTTTGGTGATCAGATACGTAGTAAGTAATTATCAGAAAAGAATTCAACTATGCTGTCGTTTGTATTTTCGTTTCTGTTTGTTGTGTACCTGTCTTTCTTCCTGACTGCCATCGCTAAAAAAGATTTTCTTATCATATTCTGGATCGAAAGAATTCCCTTAATGAACGTAATGAATGAATTATTTTAATGAACATAGTTCTGTGCTCTTTAGTACTCATCTTCCCACCTCATCATTTCGCATTTGGAATTGTAGACAGCCAAGTACAGCTTCTGCGATTGCCTTAAGCTTTGTTCCAATTGAATAGTATGCTAATATCTTTTAAAAAAAATTACCTGTCTTAATTTTTATTTCTAGAGACTGAGAATTGCAAACTCTTATCCCATTTTGCTTAGCACACCAGATAGATGCTTTCTCAATCACATGAGAAAAAGGTTCATATTGAGGAAGAGAAAATACTCCTCCACTTGTTACAGCATCTGGCAGGAAATCCATGATACCTGAAAAAAAATATTTAAAATTAATTAATTGCCAGTGATAAGTATATTTTGTAGGCAAAAATGATGTAGTTTATTTAAAAAAGGGAGACCGGTTAGCTAGCTCTAAGCTTTAACTGGATATTGTGTACGTGTGTGATTTTGGTTCTTTCTCTCTCCCTCTCTCTCTCTCTATATATATATATAGTTTTGGTAATAAAAAAAAGGCTTTATAAGTGTTTTTGGTTGTGTTTTTTTGAAATTTTTTCTCCCGTAAAGATTGCATAAATGTGTGTTATGAGTTAAACTATTCTTTGAAATAACCTTCATAAAATACTTAGTATATTTGATCTGGTTTTGAATCGATTAAATCTAGAATGGTTCTGGTGTCTGGTCTGAATAATTTTCTTACTTCTCTTTAATATTTTAAAAATTGAAGTTTAAGCTAGCTTGATGCCAGCTAACTTAATTGAAGCTTAATGTTTACTTTACTCCTCTAAGCTTTCTGGAGTGATATTGAGGTGCTCAGCTTGATGCAGTGTTATTTAATATCTTTCCGTTTTTAGGGCAGGGTTTAGAGCTTTTTTTCTAGTCCCGGGATTTATCGGAATACTGTTAATTGTATTATTATGACTACCAGTCCCTTTAAATATTTTCTTAAGTCCCTTCTGTGTTTACTATAGATTGCCCGCTTTTATTTGTGAGAAATGTAGTTCCTAATATGGGACTTATGATGCATGAGAAATTGGTTTCTTTTCTATTAAAGATCTTATTGTATAATGCAAACAACATTAATCCTTAAATCATTTGGTATTTCAATCACGTTGGTTTGAACAATCATAAGCATAGCTTATTCAGAAATTTTCTCAAAGTTAATTACTTAATTTTTTTAACCATATATATTCAAAAGACAGTAAAATTCTTTATGCTAACGTTACTCGAGAAAGTAAACTTAACTGATTTTGACAACTTCGTTTCAAAGATCTACAGTAAAAAAAAAAGAAAGAAAGAAGTGATAATAATTCGCACATTATTTAAAAATATATTGAAACTTTAAATGAATATTTATCGATATTTAATTGTTTTTGGAGCCGATTGTCACTTTTATACCTATTTTCTATACACTTTTTTTTACCTATTTCTTCGGGTACTCCATCTGATATTTCGAAGAATATTCTTAGGACAAAAAGAAAATGTTTCTGTCTGCTACCACTCTCTACCCAACTAGATCGATCTGGTTCTAATTCATTCGAACGTGACGTCTTCATTTCTTGACTTTCTATGGTTATAATACGACCTAAATAAAATACCAGAAATGTCTTAATTTATATTTAACAAAAAAGATTACAAAGCTTGCTATAAATGTTTATATATATATATCACACGCGCGCACGCACACACACACACACACATATATATATATATATATATATATATACATATATATACATATAGTATATTTTTCCATTTTCAAAAAACTTATCATATATGCACCGTGAATGAATATTTGAAGCAGCATTTTACGGAAAAATATTTATTAATAAGACATCGAAAAGTCTTTAAATAATATTCTTACCCTAAATTTCCCCCCCCCCTTGTTTTTGAAGAAATTATGGTTAAAATATATTCGGATCCAAATTAATAATTTTTGGTGAGGCAAGTTAGTTATCTCATAAATGGAGCAAATAGTATAATTCTGACATTTGTGCAAAAACTTTTAAATTGGAGCTTCCTAGCCTATGTAGGTAATATAGGAATCTAAGTTACGAGGACCACATATTTCAGTTGTAATAAGCCATTTTTTGGTTGGGAAGTAAATGGCAGCGATTTTAATATCTATGCCTCTTTTGAGTTTGTTAATCAATGATATGTTGATTTTTCTTACCCGTATTCTCCAATCAAAAAGAAAATATCTATCATTATTTATCTCATAGGATAAATGAGGACTAGCAAACGATACATCTTTGTGTCGGGATTCACACTCTCGGAAAATCTTATGCAGTCTAACACCTAAATTGTTATAAATTCAGGACTCATTTCTATCAAATAACATACTGTGTGAAGTTGTTGATATTACAACTGGTTATACAAGGGGGCATCGCAAAGTTTTAATTATTTCTATGAAATAACCAAAATATCTGGATAAAATTTATTCTTCGTACTAATTGATCCGTATGTACATAACGTTGTAAATTTACAATTATTATTACCGATTTATTTGATTTCAGGAAGCCGTAGATTGAAATAACCCACAATATGGAGAAGATAGTGGCTCTCAGTGTAATTAAGTTCTTTCCTTGGAAAGGCTACAGTGCCCGGCAAATACACGATGAAATGGTGGCTGTCTATAGGCACTATAGCCCTTCAGATGACACTGTTGTGAGATGGAAAAATAATTTTCAAATTGGCCAGATGTCCTTCACAGGCTATCCACAGAATGAGAGACCATTGCTCGAGGACGATGCAGTCACAGAGAAGAAAGTGGAGGACTGTATCCTTTGAGAATGAAGAACTACCATCCTAGTGATCACGAACGAGACCGATTTGTGTGCAGTATGTAGAAATTTTTCACGATGAACTGCTTGTGTTAAAGGTGTTAGCCCGCTGAGTTTCATGATTATTAACTCCTTTTCAGTAGCAAACACGGTGCATTCTATCAAGTATTATGTTGAATCTTTTGAAGCAAAACGAAGAAGGTTATTAGCCATTCAAAGGGCTATTGTTTTCTATACCTTATAAATGTCGTACCAGACCACTTTTAAAAAATTTATTTTGTTTTTGCGTATATTTTTGATCTCTGCTTTCACCAGTAATATCAGTAACAAACTTAATTTTCAAAAATACGTCATTATAAATTTTTTCTGAATTTTTTATTAGATTTAAATAAAATATATGCAATATATGTCTGATACCCGCTTTCACCTCTAATGAACTTAATTTTCAAAAATATGTAGTAATAAATCTCCCCTAATTTTTATTGGACTGAAGTGAAACAAATATAAAAACTTATCGATTTGTGTAAGTCATATGTAAACTGGAATCAAGATATGACTGAAAATAAATAACATTATTCAGAATTTTAAGCTGTGAGGCGGCCTTCTTTTTTTTTTTTTTTCCCACAAGAATTTCAAACTACGCCTTTTTAGTTTGGCTTCTTTCTTGGAATGTTTTGGGATCAAATGATTTTAATATTGATTTACTATTATTAGCCACCTAAGGGGCTATTGACTTAGGTGGATCACTTTTGGTGTACCAAATCACTTTTTAATTTTTTATCGTTTACTCTAATTTTAATTATAAGCAGCTTTGATATAATATTCTATTAAATAATTTATCGTTTGCTTTAATTTTAATTACATTTAGCTTAATATATTCTATTAATAATTTATCGCTTGCTTTAATTTTAATTACATTTAGGTTAAATATATTCATTTTAACAATTTATCGTTTTCTTAAATTCTAATATCGGAAAAGTTTACTATTGTCCGTTTCTCGATATTTCATCATTTACCTTGATTCTTATATTTAATTTAGTAATTTAATAATTATAAAAAAGTGCACCTTGAGTGGCTAAATCTGTTCTTTGCAAAACTTTGCATAGAGCTTATAAAATTTTTGTTTGTTTGTTTTTGGTCCTCTGGTAATAATAGATGAATCTTAGATCTATTAATAGGAACTAACAACCAAAGATATGAGATTGTAGCGGAATTACAGCGACTCACCTCCCCTACCAAAAAGATTGCTGTAGTTTAGTGGTTATGGTCAAGAAATGGAGGCCAGCGATGTTTTCGTAGAGTCATGGGTTCGAGCCCTGATGCCACCATGGACCTGCCGTGTTACGGGATTGATGCAAGTTGAATCTGGTCGAGGTCTAAGTCCTTCAGTGGCATGGTGTGGAATTTTGGAGAGGGAAATACCAGTTCAGGTGCCGTGCTTATCAGTTGATCGAGACTCAAAATTATACGGTTGGTCAGCAGTACTCCTTTTGTTGCTAATAATCAATCCTTTGAAGCTAATGATCAATTAAATCCCCTAAGAAGGCTAGGGTGCAGAAATATGAAAGGAAGGTCATGCTGTGTGTATTTTGGGTCTGGGGTCATGGAGTTTCATCTTAATTTCTCTTTTAAGCTATTCAATTGCTTATAGGCGAGTACCGGACCTTATAATTTTGAACCACGATCAAATTATTAGGAAGAAATTGAGCTGATACTTCACTATGCATAATTCTAGGCCTTGAATACTTTGGAAAGAGCTTAATTATACTTTGCAAAGTAATTACATCTATTCTTCGCCTCGATAGTCTTTGATGGTTTTGAATCTGTCTTGCCAACCGGTCATAAGGCCATGGATCTCCAAAATGAGTTTCTGAGACCCATTCCGAACGTTATCAGATTCAATCATGTCGCTAGTCGGATTTAATAATCCTACATTAAATATCAAACTATTAATTTTAATATTTTCGGTAAAAATCAAACAAACTTGGATTGGGAGTACATCAGAACATACAAGAATTGAATATATTTGTTTTTTATCATTCATGTTAAACAAAGGAAAAATGTTCTCAACGCTTAAAAAGGATATTTTAATGATACTAAAAACTTTAATAAAACAGTACCAGCTTTTAACAATAGCTTAGTTATAAAGGATTTTATCCGTAGTTTTGGTTTTGTACTGTTGATTACATATTGAAAGAATTAACTATGTCAGTTATTGTATTAATTTATCTAATACAGCTATTCTTAAAGTAATCTATTAATATTATACATAAATATTAACTGATAATATATTTATTGAATTAAAAAGTAGGAAAATATTTCCTGTTCCAACTGTTTTCTCTTTAAAAGAGCCATTGTAATCTAGTCCTTGATAATATAATACCAAGAACTGGAAACAATTTTGAATGAGAATTTGTTTTTTATACAAGTTATTGTATCATGGTTTTTTTAATCACATAAATGGATATAATTTTGATTTTTAAGTTAATTTTTTTTTTCATTCTGAAAGAATTTTCTGTCACATTATTCCAATTTTTACATTTTTCGTATTTGCCCTTGCATATAATGTAGTACGCTAGAAAAATATCAAATGTCATTTATGCGTTAGCAATTTTTAAATTTTTCCGATGGTAAAACTTTAAATTGTTTCATGAACTTATCAAAGAAAAAGCAAAAAGAAAGAGATTAATGAAATGTTCCTCATCATTAATTAATTTGCACCTTATAATTTTTAATTATCTGAAAACTGTTGGCCTGAAAAACATGTCTTAAGAAATTACCTGGTAATGGTCGTGTTTGGATCATTCTATTAAATCTAGAAACAACATCATCTAAACGTTCATAAACTGGTGTAGAGAATATTCCACCTTCGTTATCTTGTTGAGGTATCACGTTTACGTACCCTATTTGTTGCTCTTTTTCTTGGTCTGTTTCTCTTTCTGAAATCCACAACCTACACAAAAACATAAAGCTTTTTATACACCGTAATTAGAAGAGGGGGTTGATATACATTTGTAACACGCCGGGAACATTTCCTTCATGAAAATGTAAAATGTCCACAACCCACACAAAATTATAAAGTTTTTTTTTTATATACACTGTAATTGGGGGGGGGGGGAAGAATAAATACATTTTGCAACAATCAGTGAACAATTTCTTCACTTAACTGTTCCATTATTAACCAATACAGTAGTACCTCTCATGAAGGGACACCTACCAGACCAGACATTTTGTCCCTTGTAAGAGGTAAAAATATATACTATTTTTCTTCCAAAGGGACCGGAACCAACAGAATTGTCTATTAAATAGAGGTGTCCCTTACAAGAGGTATTATTATATTTAAAAAGTCATAAATCACTAGTCAAAAAAATAAAGTCATTCTAAGTAATCAGCCAAATTAATCTTTAACTCAAACTTGATTTAATCGAATCTTAGAATTATTATCACATAAAATGTTTGTTATCTCGCCTGTGAATTAATACCTACACCCGCCACAGTATAAAGACTAATATTACGAAAAGACTGCTGCTGACTAATCGGGTCCGAGTTTGTAAAATAATTTGTTCAGTGGGTCCGACTCACACCATCCGTATACATATCATCAGCTCTCATTAACTTAAGATCCTATATTTCTTTACTCTTTTCAGCATAGGCACAATTTTTTCTTCGTTGTAGGCTTCCCACTCTCTACCATTAACTATTATTGTTAAATTTTCCCAAACTCTTATTGTTTCCGCAGTTTAATGAATGCTATCTCATCAAACCTATTCACTGCATTACAATATTTCTAGTTAATTTACATAAGTCATGGTTCATTTACAAAAAAAAGATTCTCAAACCACTTAACGTCATATGAAATCCCGAAGCGTTAGTTGATGGGAAGTATGCGAGAAAATCCGCGCGTTATAGGTTATTTGAAAAATAATATATTTATATAACTCATCTTCGACTAGTTAGGAATGATGCACCCGTGAAGTTTCTTAATTTAATTTCATTATTGCTCTTAAATGATTAATGATTTACACGAGAATAATAAATTTCACAAAGTCATTCAGTCATTTCTGCTTCACTCTATTATGTTTAACAATTTTGCACAATTCAGACGTTGTTTGAAAAGTTATGTTGAAAGTAATTAGTCAAAATTTTTATACAAAAACGAAATGCGTCTCTTTAAAAGTTTTATTTAAATAAAAAAACTTTATTCGATTTTGAAGTACATTAACTCAGTGATTGATTCATTAGTATTGAAATAAATAAAGCAATATTCTGTCGAATTAAAAGAAAGGAAAAAAGGACATTAAATGAGAGTTTAAGAAGAGATTGAATAATTCAGGCAGCAAATATATTTCAATATATACTCCATCCACAAATGTACTCCGGAGTATAAATTTTTGTGAATGATTTTATTTTGTAGTTGATAATGAATTATCTTGCTCATTGTTTGATTTTTTAAAATTAATTAATGTAACGAATTCAATGCCAGTGTAAAAAGTAAAGCCTTTTTACGTATGGATTTATGAAGAAAGTCATTAAATTTTGGTGTATGCATTATTATGTATGAATTTATGAAGAAGTCATTGAGTTTTTGCTTATGTATCATTACAGTGTTATTTACTACTGTATAATTTTAAATTATAAACGTCAACACCAAAATTATTATACACCAAAATTATTATATACCACATTTGTTATACACCAAAATTAACCTCACATCAAATCGGAACCCTTTAACTTGGATCCCCGGGTAATCTGGATATGCCTGGATGAAGAATTTCTTCTTCTTCTTTTTTTAAATAAAAATTTGAGAATGTATCTGTAAATTTCCATAACAACCTTTATTTGTTCCATCCATATATTTTGAAATTTTTTTTACTTAAATCTTCTAACTCCTATGAATGTGTTAAAGGTAAGGGGAGGGGATTTGCAAATATTCTATGTTCTGTACTAAAAATAATAATAATAAGAGGTTTTTCACAAGTTATACCAATTAAAATAATTCTATTATTTTATTAATAAACATTTAGAAATGATAAACATAAATTGAAAATAAATATATGTATTTTATGGTATATAAGCCTATATATTGGTATATATGTTATTGCATATATAATTATATACTTTATAAAAATAGTTTTCATCTGCAATATTTTAAAATTATACATATTTGTAAATTAAAAAAAAATAGCTAAAAACTTTGTCACAAGATGACGATTTATTTTTAGATCTATTATTTTTATTACTAATTTTTTGAATTTTAAATTTATTTATTTGAACATTTATTTATTACTACGAAAATTTTTAACACATTTTTATAATTATTTTCCTTAACATATAGATTTATTAAAAATAATTTTTAAATTAATAGAATAAGTAAATATAAGCATATATTATTTTTACACCGTTTAATCAATCAAACGTAGTTAGGTAGTTAAGTATTCTCGGTAAATGGTTTTTTCGCGCCATATTGAGGAAATTTGTTACCTTTGCTTATACTTTCTATTATTTCTCTGGATGAATTACTGTTTTGAATAGGAATTCCTGCTTATTTTTGATTTTATACCATTTTATTATAAGGTAAATTGTTTAAGTGCAATAATTAGGTCTGCAATACTAGTATAAACATACGCTGTTACTCAATCCTAAGCCTGAGACAGTATTTAGAATTACTTTATCTCCATTTATATTTTGCTTTCTTAATTCTGTTCTCTTGAGATATGCTTTGTAGATATTGGTAAGGATTTTGATATTTTAAATTTTGTTATAATTTTTTTAAATTACTGTTGCTGTTTTTTAAATTTTTAATTATTAACATGTTTAATATGTATTTCTGTGTATTATACTTTCAGCAATTAAGAAAATATTTTTACATTATAATACTTCGTGTTAATTAAATTTTATATGATCATTTCTTAATTTTAATACTTTTTTGCTTTCTTTCATTTTATTTTACTATATGTTAATCCCCTAAAATTCCCTTATTTGGCGTTATTGTACATCATCTGACATACATACAAATTTATAGAGAATCCCTCATATGTTTCCTTTAGTTTATATACAGTGTTTTTCAACGTCTCAAAAAAATCTGCTTGTTGAAAATTAATAAAATAAATAACTATTCTCCTTTTTACAACGTTTTTCTGTATTTCACTTGGTGTGTGAGTGTGTCATCAAATTTTTGATCTTTAATTTAACCAACTTTCCATCAAGCTAGAGCTCTGAAACTTTGGGAATCGTTCTTACTCGACTAACAATGCAATATTTAGACATTTGCGACAAGTTTTAACAAACATTTCAATAATCTTTTTTTAATAAACTTTTCCACCATATAAAAACGTTGTTTTCAAAAACGCTTTTTTTTTTATTTCGAATTATTTGAATCTGAAGTGCTTATCTTTGGTATCATTAGTTATTCTTCCTACATTAGCTATTGTGTAAATTCTACGAGGATTGTTTTTAACGCATGATTATATTGCTCAAAATAAGTAATTGAATACCTAAAAATTGAACTCCTTGACATGCAATTTAATCAAATTGGTTTTTTTTTTATTTCCATATTGATATAAAAAAACTACTTCTACTTACGTATACCCGTTGTAACTAATCTAATTCTATTTATTGTTAAATAAAGATATTTCTGCTATTTTACTGAGATTCTTACTAATTCTGTTATCACACACACGCCCGCGTAACGAATATGACCCATCATTATTCACTTTGACCTAAAATCATCATGACAAATTACACTCCTCATTTGAGGAGACGGGGTTAAAGTGAATGATTGAGTGACTAATTGCTTATTAAAGTCGCCCTGAGAAGTTACACGAGGGCTATCGGCGACTGACCTTGCAATATTGAACCTCGCAAGTGACGAAGACGATACCTCAGCTGGAACCTCCCTCCCCAAACTTCAAACTACATCAACAAGAGGACTTGGGACCTCGCTAGATTTAATGGGCATCAGCCCCGGCTACACGGCGGGTTTTTAGTGGCTTCAAGGCTCGTACCCACGACGTGACGAAAACCGCCGGCCGCGAGTCCGTGACCATGACAACTAGGCTATTGCGGCCACCGAAGGGGTTAAAGACACCCACAGTTATTCATTTAGTATTTTTCAAATTTATTAGTTTACTTTTTGTTTATTAATTTTCTTACAGTTGAATTCAGTATAGTTTATGTATCTTGATGAGTAATTTCATACAAAAATTAATGAAAATAAACTTACCGAAGTCCTCTAATGTACCATGTTGAAACTTCGCCATGCTCCAAATAAACCATTTTCTCCGAATTTATACTTTCGCCACGAGCTTTGAATTCTACACTCTCACAGGTTACGATCTCCCATTTTAGATTAGCTCGCAGCCAAGCATTTGCTCGATCTATAATTGTTCTGAAAAAGAAATTAAAATGTTGCATACAGGCAAAGTATCGTCACTAAATTATTATTATTATAATGTAATATTTTTCAATTTTACGAACTTCGAGGATAGTTTTTTAAATAAATACAGTTTTGATATTTAAAAAAGAAACCAGTGCCGTTTTTCCTACTTTTTTATTTTTATAAGAAAATCTATGCACCTAAATCTATTGCTAAATCTATTGACAGAAAATTGCTCGAATTTTCATGGTAGAAAATTGCGCCAATTTTCATCGTCAGTGGAAAATATTACCAACTTTCATGGTCGATAGGACTTAACACAAGTGCCTATAATGTTCTTTTTAATCATTAAAATGGTGGCTTACAACGCATGTATTTCGTCACAGTATGCTTGGTTTCATTGTCTGCGTTTGTACTTCTCTCTTCAGAAGCACAAACATGTAAACGAGTAAATTAGAAAATATATGATACGAGTAAATTAGAAGATATATGATACGAGTAAATTAGAAGATAAGTAAAAAATTGAAATACATGCTAGAAACTACATTTTTCATGTATATTTTTTAAAAAAAATCTTACCGTAGTGTTTTTATTCCCCATAATATTAATGAGCACGTGTTAGTATGCAGTAGCAATATAATGATTTCTTTGCTATTAAATGATACAGAAAAAAAGTTTTTTTTTTTATTTTTTTATCTTATTTAAAGAGCTTACCTTTATGTGTGAGTAAAAAAATTTTTTCATGATATTTTGTTTTAATTTCTAATGTGTATCCTTCTCACATTAGCCCAGAACGATATCAAACGATATTTAAGCAGAATGTATAGAAGGGTAACATGAATGTTATTTTAAATGAGTTCAAAAATAATAATGTTTCCAATGTTGCTATAAATAATTAACGGTAATTATTATGCTGCTGCCAAAACCTGTTGTAATTTTCGTTGTGCTAAAGTTTTTTATATGATTCCAAAGTCAGATATCAAAAGGTTCTATGCAAAGTTATGCAAATAACAGATTTAGCCACCCAAAGTGCTCTTATTTTTATAATTATTATTAAATTACTCAATTAAATACAATAATTAAAGTAAACTTGGAAATATAGAGAAATGGACAATAGTAAACGTTTCCGATATTAAAATTAAAGCAAACGATAAATTATTAAATTGAATATATTTAAGCTATATGTAATTAAAATTAAAGCAAACGATAAATTATTAAATTGAATATATTTAAGCTATATGTAATTAAAATTAAAGCAAACGATAAATTATTTAATTGAATATTATATCAATTACATGTAATTAAAATTGAAACAAACGACAAATTATTAAACTGAATATATTTTAGCTAAACGTAAATAAAATTGAGGTTAACGATAAAAAGAATTGAAAAGTGATCTGATACACTAAAAGGCCCCACCTAAAACAACAGCCCCTTAGGTGACTAATAATGAAAAAATGTTTGAAATCACAATTTCATGAAAATAAGTATTGTATTCAAAGCGAAAGCTAAGATGGACTGAGTTTTCCGAATCATCGCATAAAATAAGCGGCAAAGGTTACTGAAGAATGGAATTTTATTGGCGTGGAAACACCTGTCCATTCAAATCTACAGTCACAGATTCTTTTGTTTTCCGAGAGGTCGCAAAATAAACATTTATCTTGCACTTCTACGTATTCTATTTAAATACTGGGTGCTGATGCTCTGGTACGTAGAATACGTATTCAGAATCTCTTTTCATAGGTGATCAGTCTTTTTAACGCTTATTTCTTTTCCATTGTACTCTTCACTTTTACACATTCAATCAATTCTTTTCTAATTATATAAATTTTTATAAAGTTCTATAAAAATGTATATAGTTATAAAAGATGATTTTTATATGAAGTTTCTAAAACTATTGAATGCTTTAGTTATTTTAAACCAAAATGCTACTTATATACTAAAGGCAAATGAAATAAACTAGTCTTTTGTAGAGCCATTACTTCGAAAGACCGGTTACATTCATTTGTGAAGAATATACTTTTTTGCTTGCTAAGTGTTTGTTCTTATTTTAATAATAGTCTGAGTTTAATGCTTTCTTGAACAATCGATCTGTTAAAATCAAAATCGATAAACTTTCATTCAAGTCAGATCTTGAATGAAACTTTGAACTTTGAACAGACAATTCAATTTAACGAAAAGCAAGAAAATAAAGAAAGAAAGAAAAAAAAAAAAAGATGAATATAATGTGAAATAGTTTATTGAACCAATCCCTAAATTTGTTTTCCTTTATTATTCACTAAATGTGTTCATTCGGACGTTGTTTTTTTTAACTATTAGTTAAGTTTTGTTCGAATTATTCCACGAAACTAATATATATATATGTATAGTGTTACATTCCTTTCTACATCTGATAAGTTTCCTTTTGAAAAGCTAATGCCTATTTGTTCATTCAATCGTCATATTATTGATCGATATTTTTTTAATTATAATTTTTAGTGCATTGTTGAAGTCTCTTATTAGCATCGGGTATGTATGTTCCATTTTTATTTAGAAAAAATATTTTGTTGACCTTCATCTATAAAATATTACGATTTATTTGACTGATGTAATCTAAATATCTGCCATTGAAAAAAAAATTTTACAAACTACACTCTTTCAGATGTATCATCAAATAATTACCCCAAAAATTGAAGGAGTCTATTTTTTTGGAAGTACAAAAATATTTATTACCATTTTTTCAATCGTTTGAAAAATACTCTAGATGTCATTTAAAAAGTATTTTACTAACACTTTTACTATCCTTTAAAAAAAATGACAATTTTACTTATCTTTTCAACAAAAAGTGAGTAAATGATTGCCTATATTTGCGCAATATGATAAGCGCAAAAATGAATATTATAGAAGGAAACAATCAATATCTTAGCGTATTGTCAGTGAAAAGGAAATGCAATGTATAAAATCATTAATTTAAATTTAAGGGAATTACTCCCATTCACTTATTAGATCACAATATCAGGAATCAATCAAACAGGATTTTTAATTCTTACTTTTTGAAACATAAATGAGTTTCATAAAAAAAAAAGTAAATATTAATTTTTTATGCATTAAACATTCTAATTCTTGATTTATAATATAAAATAATGCTACAGACTCAAAACAGTAATTCAATTAGAGCTTAACAGCTTATAAACATTAAAAAAATAATTTAAACCACAAAGACATCCATTTCTCACATGTCAGTAAAAGTCTAGATAAAATACAAGTAGGGAAAATTAAATGGAATAAATTAACGATCGAAAATTTGATGACACACACACACCAAGTGAAATTCAGAAAAACGTTTTAAAAAAATAAAGTTATTGTTAGTGATTCATTATTTAGATAACTTTCTTTTGGATTTTAATATTTTTTATTTTTTTGAATTTTCTAGATATAGATTCGTATAATTTTTTTTTTGTTATATTTGGCCATTTTTTTTTATTCCGTCATAGCTTTCTTTATCTTCCCTTATTTGAATTAATTACCTGACGTGTTTTTTATGAGATTTTCTCACATATTGTCAATAGAAGTATGGAGACAGGGGCTGGTAGTCCAAAGCCTTAGGAGTCTGGTGAAATAGCCATTTCCTCACGACATTTTAAGGATCTTTGAGGTGATGAAGGAGAACTATTTTCCAAGCCCAACTTCTTAATACTTGTAACATAATTAACCATATTGAGATCGTTAAATAGTAATTTTTATTCGTTATTGATTCGTTTAAAACTTGATTTTCGACCCTACAGCCTTCATATAACGATAGACTAAAACCGTATTTAATCGTTTCTAATGCACGTATTCTTAATTTTTAGGTCGTGATATTTTTGACAGTTTCTTTGTACTGGAAACTTTTAATTCTCTTCCATTGCGTAGTAGTATTTTTTCCTCAAAACTCAAGACTTTATTTTAATATTTTGGGGGGAATAATAGACGCTTTTTTTTTTATTTACTTGCAATACGTATTGAACAATTTTCTCAAGATATCTTCCCATATAAGCCTTGTTCCGGAATATAGTTTGCCTTTCAGTACTTAAGTTCACTGCCTTTCCTGATGTTTAATTAATACCTTAAGGAATCATAACAGTACTTGAAACGGTTTTGTTGTAACTTTCTTATTACAATTTTAACTCCCGCGTTAATAAACTATTTTGATCTCTCTCTTCCTGTTCTCTAAAATCTTCAACCACCTTATTCTTGGATTATTTTGTTCATTCACTTATACTTGTTGTCTGTGAGCTTTGTGAGTATACTATGGTTCCCTTTCTTAATTTTCAACTTACTTTCCTTTGCTTTTATGGTTTACTTGAAATGTATATGAAAGGAGTTTTTCAAGAAATCTTCCTATATAAACCTTGTTCGAGACGAGCTTTCCTTTTAGCACTTGAGTCCACTACCTTTCCTGATGTTTATGTGACCAACTTGAGGAATCATAACAGCATTAGAAAAACCGTTTTGCCGAAACCTTTCTTATAACAATTTTATTTCTTCTACATTAATAAACCATTTTGATCTTCCTGTTCTCTTAAAATCTTCAACCACTTATTCTTGGATTATTTTGTCCACCTGCTTATACTTGTCTGTGATATTTATGAGAATACTATGGCTTTTTTTTTTTAAAATTTTCAACTTTTTTCGTAAAATGACTTGAGCTTCAAGTTTATTAATAATTTTTACGTTTTTATAAATGTTTGCATAAAAGCAAAGTTAACGTCTTAATCGATTGATATTCAACTAATTTTAAAATGTTTTAAGAAAATATTGCCCTAGTTCTTCAGAATTGAAAGAATTCTGAAGGAAAAAAAATATTAGTTCTGACTTATTTTTTGAGCCTAAAAATGATTGTATCTTGATTTGAATAATTTTTTTGTTATGATTATTTGTTTTTGTGGTGGTTTTGCTTAATATTGTTTATAAAATGATTTAAAATCATATTAAATAGCTTCATTATTTTGTGTGTGTTATTTCTTTTTATTATAAATCAATAATATAATTATTGTAAAATGTTTCATAACACGTTAGTGAAGAATAAGAGTTTCAGTGAGCTATAAAAACAGACAGATTATTTATAATTAAACTAATCATGATATCCAAATTTTGTTAAGTTACATTTTGTTCGAGAGCTTAGGTTATCAGATTTTAGTTGTTATATTGCTAGTGAAAGTCCGCCTGAAGTTTTGCATTTATAATTTATTCAATTGACTAGCCAACGGAAATTTTTAAATACATAAAGAAAAGACAAAACAAAATAAAAATACCCAATAAATCAGCTAGCCAAAAACATTTAAATGCGAAATTGATAAAATTTTACGTTAATATATAGAATAGAAAGCATGATAATGTGGCTTATAAATTTCAATGTTATATCATTTATATCATTCTGCATCACAATTAAAATGAATGTTATATCATTCATGTCCGCGAATGCATTAAAATGTGAAAAATTGGTTTTTACTTTTAACGTTTAATGTATATGCTTGTGACGTTGGGCTATTCGCTATTTTCTGTTCTCTAACCTCGGGGACTTTATAATAAATTGAATTGCATAAAATTTCATTTTCTTTCCAATAATAATGAAATGTAGTTTGGTAAATTAGATGATGATAGAGAAATGAATGGAAGTGAATTAGAGGTAATGATATATAAGTGAAATAGAATTGAAGTAAATAAAAGTAAATGGAGAATAACGATTTATTGACAGAGATTTATAATTTGGATTGACACACCTTAATAAGATTAGTGGGTCAAAGCGAATTTTAGTTAAAAGTATTAAACTGCAAAGCTACTGTTAGTGAGAGTTTTTGAATTCAGTATCAGTGATTTGGTAAGCTAAGATTTCACATTTAAATCATAATCTGAGATTGTTGTGTTAATCGGGATTCGAGAGAGAGCGACTTTATTTTTTCTCCAGTGATTATTAATAAAGTATTTTAGTTTGTCCTTAAGTGTCTTCAATATGAGTAGAGTGGTTATTGTCTAATATATTAGATTGAAATGTGGCACATGAACTGAACAATGAAGGACAGTCCTTACATGTTAAGGGTGAAAATGAATTCACCTAAATTTATCCTGATAAAGCACTCTTTATCACAAGGATAAAACAAAAATAGGAAGTCATTTTTTTGTGTGTGACTGATCTGTGTAATTCAGTAAAGTTCTGAATTACACAGGCATCAGCTTCTTGACAAGTTAGTTTCTTCTTTTGTAAGAGACTGCCTCTCAAATAAAAATAGTCATTTTCTTTAGATCACTTGTGTAAAAGATATCACAATAAATAGAAGGACGAGACTAAAATATGTAAAAGCAGAAATGAGAGAGAGAGAGAGAGAATTCTATGCTATTCCAAATATCGTTTAATAGCATCCTTTTCTAGAAATTTTCTGAAAATTCGAGCCAAGTTTCGCTCTAGTTTTAATCGAAATTTTTATTGTATCGTTATTTTTTTTTTATATAAAAAATATCTAAATTAAAGTATTAAGAAATTAAATATTTCTTAATATTTTATTCAGTTTATATTTTTTTATTTAAATTTATATTTTAAGTTCATATTAAGAAATATGTTAAAAATATTTCTTAATATACTTAATTTTTATTTAGTTTCGAAAATAATATTTTATTACAGTTTATTTCCTATTTCATGTTTTATATTGCACGTTTCATTTTCTAAGACGCATAGTATACGCTTGACAATTCTTTAAAAAAAAATTTCGAAATTTGTTTGATGTTAAGCACTGAGACGATTGATTAGTTAGGTATGCATATTTAAAAAAAATGATGAATTATTAAAACATACTTGCTAAAGAAAAAAGAAATGCTCATTCCACTAAATCTTCAATTAATAAATTATTTTTATTTATTGCTTGAAAATCGAAAGGAAGCATAACAACTTGATAATGAAAATGTAAATCATGAAGCTTTGGGGCATAAGACTGCTGTCTTTTTCGAAATAGAAGTTTTCAATTAATGAGGAGAAAAATAATTAAATTTCACAAACAGCTCCATGAAAATATTTAAAATAAAACTGAATCATTCAACTTACGTAATAAAAAGTGGCTTATAGTATTCTGATGGTAAAAGACTCTAAATATATATTTATTTTTATTTCCTTTTATTCATCTAAAACATCTGCAAGTACCTTAAGCATCAATAAAAAGCAAATTATATATACTGTTTATTGTACATTTCTTTCTTTCAGCAATTTAGAAGAACTTAACAAACAAACCAAAACTAAAATATATAAATAAAAATTCCCGATAAATTTGATGTTGGGAAATAGGAATTCACGCAATTTTTAATTCATTTTTTCCAGTGCCAGAGTTTTGATAACCTATAGGAAATTAAACTTCCTGTTTCACGCAAAACGGAATAAAAATATATTTAATTTGACAACAAAAACTCTTAATTGTAACTGCTTCTATTCTATACAAATTTTATACCGAGCTCCAAATAAATTTTAGATTAATTTCATGTAAATAAAGAATCACGAATTTCAGAAGGTATTTCTAGATAGCGATATTTTTCTGAACAACTTAAATACTAATTTAGTTCTTTTTTAATCAAGATGGGGGGGAGGGAGAAACTGTAATGAATTATACATTAAATTATTTTAAAGAAACGCTTATCGTGTTTTCATTTTCATAGTTTTCTGTTTTTGCGACATTAGGCTCTATTGTGATTTTCACTTAAACTAACTCTTTGTGTCTCATTCTAATTGGGTTTGTATACAAAATCCCTTCCAATGTAATGAAACGTGACTTGTGTAGATTAGATTGAAAATGTGAAGTGTCGTGAACAGATGAGATAAATTACATTTATAAGCAGCGAATAATTGAATAATAGGAATTGTGTGTTGGTAGTCGGTAGAATCGAATAAGATAGTGTATGATAAAGATCTAAACAAAGGCGAAACATCTATAAAAGCCTTTGGAGTGAAACCAAATAGGAATGACGAAGAATTAGTAACTAGAACCCCCAAATTTATTTCATCTAAGGCCTAGAACTCGAATGGGTTGGTAGGAGCAAAATTAAATTATTATTTAAATGCTAAATCAAACGCGCATCGAAATTACTTCTGTAGATAAAGAATGTTAGAGAAGAATAAAAGAACTTGATTATCATCAAGTTCTTAATATCTTCGTTTCTTAATATCTTCTCATCATTTAACCGTATAATTTTGTGATTTTCTAATTCAGCAGAATGATGATAACAGAAGAAATAAATAGAGCTATGTTACATTTTTTATCTTTATTTTTATTTATTTTTCATTTTTTAAAACAATGTAATGGGAGAAATGTTAGTTGCAAATATTTTTTTGAAGATTTAACCCTGTCTGTATTCACTGTCGTAGAACATTAATTCAAAAATGGGGCCCATTTTCGGTTAGAAAATAAGTTAAATTATTACAAACTCGAATGACTGTAACAAGTATTTCCATTCATCTTAGAAATCCTTAAATTATTTTATGAATGAAAAAAAATTAGTCTTGTGATATATATAAAGGGCGTTCCATAAAAACTGAGAGTAAAACCATAAAAAAACCAAGAAATATATTTACAGCAAAAAATTAGTCATTCTTTTTCAAAATATCTTCCCTCAGATGATATGCAATAGTCCCATCATTCAACCAACTTTTTAAAACAAATAGAGAAGCTTTTTTCTGGCAGCTACTTCAAAGAGCCTACACTACTGAAATAATGTCTGCATATGTATTAAATTTTCTGCCATGGAAATTTTCCTTCAAAGTCGGAAACAGCCAGAAATCACATGGTGCGAGATCCGGACTGCAAGAGGGATGTGGCATGATTTTAATATTGCATTTATTAAGGTATTGCTGAGCAGAAGTAGCCACACACACACACACACACACACAGGCGGGTGATCTCATGTCCAATTCACAACCAATTCATGACTCTTTCTTGTTATAGAATGCAAAATATCGATGCTTTCGAAATGTTAGTTGATGCCGCAATCTCCTCTCATGAGATTCGCCAATTTTCTTGCAAGATTGCCCACACAGTGTTAACATTTCGATCATTCACACTTTCTGGGCAGCCAGACTTAGGTGACACTTCTGCAGACAAACGTCTTTTCTTGAAATCACCATGCCATCTAAAAATCGTAGACTCATCAAAACATTTATCTTTGTAAGTTTTTTTCAATAACTGTACAGTTTCTGTGGCTGTTTCACCCATACGATAGCAAAATTTTATGGTATAGCGCATTTCGTTTCTTAAAACTCTGAATCTCTCACCTTCATTTATGTAGAGCAAATAAAAACAATTTTTTTAATAAGCATGATACCGGAATATAAAATCGTCTGCTTCGTTTAGAAGCTTAGAAATTCGTTTAGAAGAATCGTCTGCTTTTATAAGCATTCAGTTAACATTTTGAAAAAAAATCGCCTGCACTTTTATTGTTTTAGTTTCGAGGTGCGTTGCCACTATGTATAAAATTGACTCTCGGTTTATATGGAATGCCCTTTGAAGGGAAAAGAAATGTGGAGCGTATTTTATACTAGAAAAAATGGAGGGATTCTAAACACAAACGAATTCCATAATAAAATATGCTTCTCTCCGTTTAGAATACTTATATATAAATCAGAATATAATATTAACTTTGGAGTCTTTTTCTATCCGAAAGAATATGTCGAAGTTAGAACTCTTCTTCTAAGAATTTTCATTTTTATTTTTTTATTAGAATATTTTTTTCATGAAGTAAAAGTTTGTAATTTACTCTCAAGTGTATTTCCTTTTAACTAGTGGCCTCAGTAGTCAAGTGATCATGACCGTGAGCTTTTCACCCACATTGCTTCTGTCGAGTCATTGGTTTGAGCCCTGACGCTAATAAAGATCTGTCGCTTAGTAAGACTGATTAAAGTTAAACTTGCCGAGGTTTCAAATCATCCCGTTGGCGTGGTGTGGAAATTTGGAGTTGCTAGCTCAGGAGTCAACCATGTATACTGAGGTTCAATAATACTAGGGCCGTTGCCGATTGCCCAAGAGTTGCTTCAAGTGTGATGTTCATAAACAATCGATCAGTTCTCATTGTCTAATATCTGGAACTGCCTTAATACGATGTTTGATACGAGAATCTCGCCTTATGAAAGTACCAGGATGTATGTAAATGAACCTTACTGTATAAGAAGTTTTTGGAATAGAGAAGAGGAAATAGAGTCACTTTTGAAAGATTCATGGAGACTCTATACTATACTACTCTAGCAACTGTATGGTGATATATGTAATTGAACGTGTATATGTGAATTGTATACCTAGAAATCTTCTTGAATCGGATCCTTTCTGCCATACACATGGATCTTAACATCCCTCAAATTAATAGCCGCATCAACTACCTATCCTGACGCTTCTTTTTCAAACTTATTAATCATTCTAATCCACTAATTAGAACCCAACTTTTATTTGCACATAATAACGGAACCCTTTCATTACCCTATCAAATATGTAATAATTATTTTCACCTCATTCTCCCATAACCATAAGCATTCCAAATGAAACACTTTCAATTTATCCTAGCCTAAATATAATCAAATCTCAAACACTGCTCTCCCTCCCTCTCCCCCAACCTATTCTACCGCTTAATTCTCAAGAGCATTTCCTCCCCCCCCCCATAAATCAAGCTGAGTTTATGTTAAAGCGTATGTAATTAAATACACTTTGCTATATCTATCTTTCTACTCCATTTTCTTCTTTCTTTAAACTCCGCATCTTCATTGTAAAAATCTTAAATTATCAAAATTAATTTGATTGTAAAATTAAATTTAAAAAAAATCAAATATAAAAAAAATGATATAACTATAAACTACTTGTAATTATTAAAAAAATTATGCAATAAAAATGATACTTAATAACCTCAAGTACTCGAGATCTACAAATGTAAGAAGGAAAATTCGCTTACGGAGGCGAAAGTAAGGTAAAAAAACATGTAAAAAATATCATCCTGTATATATATCATACAATATCCTCTCTCTTCCCTTTTCTTTCTTTTTCCCATTTCATGTTTAATCATATGTGCTTAATACACATTTTAATATGCTTGGCTAACTTTTTATTAAATTTCATGTGTATATAAAAAAAATAGACTTAGCAGTGTCGTAATGACTAGCGCTCGCTAACCATTTGATTGTTGTTATTGTGAATCGGGTCCAGTTAATTCAAATTTATTCTATTTACACTTACCCAAATAATTAGAATTCTTCATTATAATGTTGGGTTAAGAACGCGATTAGTTAACCACTCCTCATTATTAAATTTATTTTGATATTGCGTATTCAAAGCTTGATTAAAGTGGTTAAAGATTTTGAGCTGATTATTTTTGCGCAACCTTATCTCTTAACCGCAACGATGACAATTCGTCGAAAGTTTAACCAAAAAGTTTTTCATAATTTCCTTTTGCTGGTAACATACGGGTTCCGTGAAGAGAAAAATATTTTTCCCTCAAAATTTTGACATATAAAATTGTACTTCATATTGAATACCATTTGCTGGACGCAAATTTATTTAACATTCTTTCTTTTTTTCTCCACAATTTTTCTAGTATTTAAGATCATACAAGTCATTCATTTTGATATAAAAATTTGGCAATTTTTGAAATGTTATGATTAATAAAATGCAATTGAGAGGCAGTGATGTAGTCATGTGACGTCCCCGCACGCTACTTATGATCTGATCCCTCAAAACTAAATAATTAATCAATGTAATATTCAGTCAGGAATAACTAACTGGACTTTATTTAACTTTTATATAATATTTTTAATTACATAAAAATTGAATAAAATACAGATTATTATTTAACTCTTATATAGCTAAATAATATTACATAAAAGTAAAGTTGACCCAATGAATCAACTATTATTATAAATGGAGAGCGGTAACTTATATATATATATATATATATATATATATATATATATATACTGTGTATAATTTATGTGTATATGATATAAGAAATGATATCTGGATCCAGTCTAAAGTCAAATATCAACTTTCCAACAACTACTAAGCCTTCTTGTACCAATGTCGAGTGTACTGTAATCTCACTAATCTTCTTTCTCCTCTCTCCTCTTTGACACGTCCATTCCCTCTATTCGATCAATTATCTTTTTTTTTTTTTAAAATTTAAAATATATAAAAACTGTCTGGACTATATATATATATATATATATATATATATATATATATATTTTATTTCTTTTTTATTATTATTTTTTATGTTTAAAAGCTTCCTGTTATTGTTTATACTCATGACAGGACTCTGTATTTCTCCATCTTTGTCTCCCCCCCCCTCTATTTATATTTTAATTAATTAATTTTTTTTTAAATATTTGTAAATGCTGTTGTGAATGAACAGAGTTTTTTCAATGATGACACATCGATCTAATTTCGATCTATTCGATTTTTTTAAAAGATGTTATTTTTTTTGTTAATATTTGGTATTTTAAATTTGTTAAATACTGTTTTTTCAATGTCTTTTCTATAATTTTTTAGTTAAGTAATTTTAGGCAAATTATTATTATTATTATTTTGTTTCTTTAAATCAATCAATTTACTTGAATGGTTTCATTTAAATCAATTAATCGTTTTTACTTTGGCGGGGAATTTTTTCATGGAGAGGAGTAGGTACGCTCATGGCGTATTCGTATGAAATTTTGCTTTGTGTTTTATATAATTTTAGAAAAATTTCCGTAATTGTAATGCTTGTTTTATTTTTTGCATTTTGTTAAATTGTTTTATAGGAATAGAAAATAAATTACTTTCTGTAACTGTTTTTATCGCCTTTAAAATATTTCAATATTTTGTTTTGATAACATGTCATTGATAAATACTATATTTTACATTTTGTTTTAGAATACTTGATTTTGATTAACTTTTGGTTCAATTAAATTTACTATATTTATTTAGATATTTAATTGTTTTTAAAGTATTTTAGTGCTTTTTTTTTTTTTTTTTTGCAGTGAAATTGAAGACGTTTACTATGTTCTCCTTCCTTTCTCCGAGGTTGTTTTTCTAAACTTGTTGATTTTTTGTTTGTTACTATATTTTTTTATAACGTAATTCACTGAAGTGCGATGGATTGGTCAGTAATTACCGGTTTAAAAACTCATTATTCTATTTCAAAGTATGGAACAGTATTAATAACTTTATTTACATTATTCTAAATTTTGATTTTTTTTTCACTTTACTTGCTTTTAAATTTCTTGGTTCTTTAATAGTTTGTTTTGATTTTTTGGGTTTTTGGTTTTAAATTTTTAGATTGTTTAATTATTTAAGTAAATTTTTATTTCATTTGTATAAATATTCATTTGTTTTTTAATGATTTTCTTAAATATTTAGCTTCTTTCTAGTAATAGTATTGATTTAGAGTTGGATATTCTTAGATTGCTATATGTTGTGTACTATTTCTATTTATATATATATATATATATATATATATATATATATATATAATATAATCTGTTGTAGTCAAGGGAATAGAACTAGTCAGAAATATCTGGACACCTCTCATGTCAGAAAATAAAACTTTATTTGAATAAACTGCTCCTGAGAGTCTTTAAGCTCTATACTAATATTAAGAGTCATACCATATCAATGCAAAGTTCGTGAAAGTTGAAAATTAAGTACAGCTAAAATTGTTTTGAATTGTTGAGGTACTTCTACCTTGCCCCCACTCAAAAAGGGTACTGAATTCCTTAAGAATCGCTCATCTTTGATTTCATTTTAGACTCGATAAGAAAATTCTGATAATTACTGATCAACTTCACTCAATTTTAATTGTCAGTAACTACTGTTATTGCATCATAATAATGAATCGTGAATTAATATTAATTCAGATTTAAAATTTTAAAAAAATTAAATATGTCATTTTATATTTGTGCATCAAATACTACTATTAATTAAAACTGAAGATCCCCACAAATTTAATTTCTAGCTACGCTCATACTAAGGAGATACTTAAAAATTATTTTGTGTTGTTATTAAAAGTTTAGAACTCACCTGAAGGTTTCAAATTCAGGTCTGGAAAAGATTCCACCAGGGTCGCGACATTCTGGTAAGAAATCGATAAAAGTGAAACAACCATCCGTACATGGTCCTTTGACAGTGACGTCATTATTTGAATGAGGCGGCAAAGGCGAGCCAGAACTCCAAGTCGAAACCATGCTTTGTTCTTCCATATGATATCCGAATACTACACTGTTCACCAGAGCTTCTCCTTCCTTTCTGTTAGCGCTCTGCATTTTTATAAGCTAACTTACAAAAAAAAAAAAAAAAAAAAAAAAAAGGAAGCACAAATCGAATAAGGCGAAAACAAACTGATAAGCCGCAAGACTTTTTATTGATTACATATTTTGTTGGCGCGGGAACAATCAATGGCTCTAACTCCGTTGCGTGCGAATAGATTTCCTATTTTACGTGTGTTACAACATTGTCGCGAGAAACCGGTTTGAAAATGAGTTAATAATAAGAACATTTTTATTCAAGCCTTTGAAAATATGACAGTAATATTAGTGTGAGCATTAGGTTGAAGTAAGTGACAGCTTATCAGTTACTGATAAAATTTTATTAGATCCCTCTACTTTTTTTAAGGAAAAAGATTGTAGACTATTTGAGAAAAATGTATGTCTCTATAACCGTGTTTGATGGGGGGGGGGGGGGAGGAAAAAAATTTTCATTTTTACATTTAAATATTTTTCACAAATACACTTATCAGCTTGATGAAAAATTAGAATAGATTAAATCTTTATTTTTCCAAGTGATGAAGAATTTTAATTTTATTTAGAAATGTTACAAGTACGAATAAATTTTTTCTCATTGTTCTATTAAAATTATACATACCATCGTTACAACATTGCATCATTGTTTTTTTTAATCGCTTAAGGTATCCGTACACCTTCGGAGAAATTTTTTTGAAATACATTGATATTTGCTATCAAAATATTTTTAATGCTAAAATATAATCTAAAACTATGAAAAACTCATTTAATAATCTGTTTTTAATTCAAAAAAAAAAAATTAGAGTAGGAAACATGTTGAGAATAGTACATAACAGGTCAATTGAAAAGTCCCCGGCCTACCATAGTAAAACACATTTTTTTGGCAAAATTAATTTTTTTTATTCAACATAATTCTTTTCAAGGGTGATACACTGATTATAGCAACCCTCCAACTTTTCGATACCATTTTTGTAGTACGATTTGTCCTTTGCTTCAAAATAGGCCTCAGTTTCGGCGATCACCTCTTCATTCGACGAAAATTTCTTCCCAGCGAGCATTCTTTTGAGATCTGAGAACAGGAAATAGTCGCTGGGGGTCAGATCTGGAGACTTCGGTGGATGAGGAAGCAATTCGAAGCCCAACTCATGGATTTTTGCCATCGTTCTCACTGACTTGTGACACGGTGCATTGTCTTGGTGAAGCAGCACTTTCTTTTTCTTCAAATGCGGCCGTTTTTCGGCGATTTCGTCCTTCAAACGGTCCAATAACGCTATGTAATAGTGGCTGTTGATGGTCCTTCCTTTTTCAAGGTAGTCAATGAAAATTATTCCATGCACATCACAAAATACAGACGCCATAACCTTGCCAACCGACTGTTGCGTTTTCCCACACTTTGGAGCGGGTTCATCGTGTGCAGTCCACTCGGATGACTGTCGACTGGACTTCGGAGGGAAATGATGGAACCTTGTTTCATCCATTGTCACATATCGACGCAAAAACTCGGGTTTATTACGCTTGATCATCTTCAAACACTGCTCCGAATCATCAACTCGTCGTTGTTTTTGGTCAAAAGTGAGCTCGCGTGGCACCCCCTTTGTACAGAGCTTTCTCACACCCAAATATTCGTGAATGATATGATGTACACGTTCAGTTGATATCTTTAGAGTGTCTGCTATTTCATTCAATTTCAATTTACGGTCATTCAAAATCCTTTTGTGGATTTTTTTAATGTTTTCGTCGGTAACAACCTCTTTTGGGCGTTCACCGTCTTCGGTGCTCATTTCACCACGTCTAAACTTAGCATACCAATCCTTGATGGTTTCTTTTCCTGGGGCTGTGTCCGGAAACTTGGCATCAAGCCAAGTTTTTGCTTCAACTGTATTTTTTCCCTTCAAAAAGCAATATTTTATCAACACGCGAAATTCTTTTTTATCCATTTTTTTCACAATAACAAAAGTTGCTTCACTCAAAATGCTATAATTCACAAACTAATGATCCGACAGCTGTCAAATTTATACCCGCATCTTTTGAGGGTTAGGGCTAACTAAAAAACATATGGATTTAATTCTAGTAGCGCCATCTATGTGTCAGGCCGGGGACTTTTCATTTGACCTGTTAAATTGATTATCAGAATAAAGCTCATAATTCAAAAGTAAACAAAAATATCACTATTCTGTAAATTTTATCTTATTCATCATAACATTTTTAGGGGGTTTACTGATTTTATGATGAAAATCATATTACTACAATTTTTATTGTATTTCGAGTCAAATAACAATGAAAAATCAAAAAAGAAAAAAAGAAAAAGTTATAACAATACATGATTTACACCTTTGTTACTAAAAATATATCAATTTTACGACCATGAAAGTAATAGATGTTCTTAAAAACCAAATAAGGAAGATACTTGTAAAATATTAATTAACTTGGTTCATAACTTATTCTGATATCTCCGTTGCCATATGTAAATATGTCGAGAAAACTCATTTTGAGAAAAACCAAAAACAAACTTTCAAATGCAATTAAAAACTACCTACCGAGTAAAATTCAAACCCCTGTAACTTAAGTTCTAAATAAGGTAGCAAAATTCAAACACTATTAGAAAGAAGAAAAAAAGTTTAAAATTTAAACTGACATTAAAATTAGAAAATGGAAAATTCTGACAAAAATGACGTTTTAAAGGAGTACGATCCGATTTAATCACATGAAAGCAATTCGGTTAGAAAATATTTTGGTAAATTTAATAGGAGCATCATTAATTTATATGTTTGAATGCTACCTACGTGGTTCTTTGTACAAAATAAGCTTAGCAGTGATTAATTATAATCTGAAAATTGTGTATATTGAATATAAAATCCCTCTATTAGTTACTAAAATTTCAAATTCGTGTGAGTAAAAAATTGTATCAAATGTGAAAGTCTACATATACCAATTCCACATATTTAAAACTTTTTCTTTTTGATAACTAAGATTCTAACAGTTTCAAGTTAGCATAAATGTCTTAAGTTTTTACATAATCTTTTTATACTCTTCCTGTGCATAAGACACTTACAAAAATTAAACTTAAATATATATATATATATATATATATATATATATATATATAACATATATATGTATGTATGTATGTGCGTACGTATATATATAACACATGGATCAATAAGTCCCGAGACTGTGCGGTCGTTTTTTTGCGATTTCCTCCTTCAAACGCACCAGCAAGTCAATATAATAATCACTGTTGATCGATTTACCTTTTTCGAGGTAGTCAATGAAAATCACGCCATGCGTATCCCAAAAAACTGACGCCATGACTTTGCCAGCTGACTGCTGCGTTTTCGGACGGCTTTCGCCAGCTGTGCGCCACTCAGATGACTGCCGCTTCGACTCTGGAGTGTAGTGATGTATCCATGTTTCGTCCATGGTCACGTAACGACGCAAGAAATCTTTTTTGTTGCGAGTAAATAGCGATAAACAGCTTTCTGAATCATCGACTCGTTGCTGTTTTTGTTCCATCGAAAGCAATCGCGGCACCCACTTGGAAAAAACCTTTTTCACTTCACTTCAAAAAACCTTTTTCAGTAAATGCACTTCCATATGATATCTGTGTCATCTCAGCAATCTCACGGAGCTTCACTTTACGATCTTTCATTATAATTTTTGTCACTTCACTCACATTTTCCGGTGTAACGGCTTCCACAGGTCTACCCGAGCGTTCCGCGTCATTTGTGTCGGTACGACCACGTTTAAACTCGGCAAACCACCGACAAATCGTTGCTATTGATGGACAAGAGTCCGGGTAACATTTTTCAATCCATTGTTTCGCTTGCACGGTGTTTTTACCCATTAAAAAACAATGTTTTATCAGAACACGAAACTCGGTTTTTTCCATTTTTTAAACAAACTACAAAACGACTTTACTCCAACCTCGATAACTCAGCTGTTTCTGGTCCGATCGACTTAACATTTTGACACGTTTCAAGCAAAGGTTAGTACTCTAGAAAGACCTGGTTACTGGTTTACTACGAGCGCCATCTCTGGGTTAGTCTCGGAACTTATTGATCCATGTGTTACCAGAGATAAAGTGGGGAGAAAAATGTAATGGCTTTAAATTTTGCTTTACAAAGACTTTACATTTATTTTATCTAACTTTTATTTTTTTAATACTGAGAAATCATTATAACCATAAAATGATGCAATCTTCTATAGCAGGGGCAGCCAAACTTTTTTGATCATCGACCCCCAAAAATTTTAATATTCTTTTATCGATCCCCTCTATAAAAATAATTATAAAAGAAAAAAAAACTTACTTGTTTTTTAAATAAATTAAATCGTTTAAGAAACAATTCAGTTTTTTTTTTTTTTTTTTTTAAATGAACTTCGCCAAACACTAGTTTCAAGGTTTTGTCTGAGCTGAAATCCGTTTCTTAAGGGATAATTTTAGCAGCAAACTCCGATTAAGATTTTTGTCGTAAAATAATGATGGCAAAACCGAACGATTTCTCCCTTTTTTGTTTTGATTACTTTTAACTGTTTTGTTTGCTAATTCTTGTACTATTTTGTAATTGTAATTATATAGTTTTTTATGTGTATTAATTGTTGAAGTGATCAAACTGTTTTATACAGAACTTTTCTTTAAGTGAATGCATATCAGTAAAGAACTAATTTTGAAGATTCTAGAACATCCGTATTACTGCTGTCTTATAAAGAACTTATTTAAACTTAAGTGAAATCGAAACGTTAGCTCACCGAACTTGAAGCTCGAGACCTTAACCACAGACTCCCTTCTCTAGACCATACATATTATTTTATTGTTATAACGGGACTTTTCACAATCACTTTCTGCACACACACACACACAGACACACACAAATCTAAATTGTCCTTTTTACCTTTAAAAATGAAAAAAAGTTCAACTGTTTTTGAAGTGATGTCCAGTATTGAAAAAAAAAAAAATATTATATCAATTATATATTTCTGAATCTATTAAGGATACATGAAAGTCATACATATATAATGATAAGAATACCGGAATACAGAAGTATAATTTATCCAACAAAATATTAGTGAAGTGATTTGTACACAGTTGAAGACTTTTTATTAGGTCTGCAATTTTTTCTTTAAAAATGTTACATAAAGCACAATTTTGTGCATATTTATTCTTAAATGACATTTCTAAAATTTTATAAAGATTTATAACAAATATATATACAAAATAAGATTTTTAAAAACTCCTATGCATCCTCTATTTAAACGAAATCATGTTTTTGTTGGTATTTCAATAAAATGAAAGTATGAGGATTTCTTGCAATGCAATAATTGAATTTCATGATATGGTGCTTGAATATCGTTAAACTGCATGATGCCGTTTGTTGATGTTTCTTATTGTTGTATAATCCATGTGAATGCGATGCCATTAGAAAACATTCAGTTGTTAGTGTTTACTCATAATGTCTGTACCATTTTTTAACTCTGAATTTTCCCCTCGGAAAATGAAAGAAAAAAAAAAAAAACAGCAACAATATCTGATCATTGTTGTTTCAATCTTGAGAAACAACAAAACGAAAGTGAGTGGGGCTCGATAGCTGAGTGGTCATGGTCACATTTTCGTAACTGGCGATATTCCAGTCGAGCCGCTTATTCGAGTCCTAATACCATTGAGAACTGACGTGGATAGAAATCCTCACATTAGTTTGTGTTAATGTGGAAATTGAAATTGTCAGCTTAAATGTCATTCTCCTTACTTGACCACGGTTAAAAATTATGGGATCTGTCATCAATAACTTTCGCGTTGCTATTGCGATGTTATACTATCCAAAACCAATAAGATAAATAGAAATGAATAGAAAAAAATTCAGGAAAGCGTATTTAACTGAAGATAGATAGTAAACATTGAAGTAAAATTCAAAAATTTAGAATAATTACATTTTTATTTGTTTGAGGAATTATTGTTTATTAAAGACACACTGAGAAGCCATGCTAGAGCTATTGGTGGCGGATCTCGTAACTTTTAATCACGATCAAGTGACTTGGACAACACCTGATCTGGCATTCCACTTTCTTAACTTCCATACCACGTCAGTGTGAGGAATAACCCCAAAAATGAGATGATGCGCTATTGAATAATAACACTGATCACAATGTCTGACATTTTTGGTAGTTTTGCTGATGTGTTTGTAAACATTGATAAAAATAATAATTGGAGATTTTCAGTGAAAATCAATATTAGTATTAAGATTGAGCTCATAAATAAAACAAAAAGTACAACAAGTTAATTTCTTAAAATATTTATTCTATTTATGTCCCTTGTAAGCTGTACATCGGCTAATACAATAGTTGAACTCCTCTAGACCTTCCTGGAAATCTTTTTTTGAATGCCACATGGTTCCTCGTAGCATTATCTTAAACTATCTTGATAAAGAAAATATGTTGTCCTTTTAGCTTGCATTTCAGCTTTGAATACAAAGAAGTAATTAGCCGGCTCGAAATCCAAAAAGTATGGGGGATGGTACACCACAGTTACATTTTTTTTTTTTTGGAAAAAAAAAAAAAAACCCGACGAATAAGTGCTACATTGGGGGATGGCACATTTTCGTGCAGCAAGAACCAATTTTTGCTTGCATTCAATTTCACACGCATACATGTAATGTGTTTCAACAACCGATCCATTATTTGCCTGTAAAAGACTACATTCAATGTTCGCCTCTCAGGAACAAATTCCGAGTGAATCAATCACCTGCAATAAAAATTCTACTAACATGGGAAGCAAAGTCTCTTTGCTTTTGATGAGATTGGACTAACCAATTTTGCAACCTTTATATCCTCCCTCTATCACAATTTTTTTTTTTCCAAATCATAAAAACATAATCGATCGAGGTAAGGAATCCTCATCATAAATATTCTATATCCTTTGATAAATTTCTGTAGCAGAATTTTCACTTGATTGATTAATTGGTTTATGAGGTAAAGAGCAACAAAGGCTATTATCGCCGATTGTTCATTTTTCTAATAAACTTAGGAACATTCCAAATATAGCCCCATACAATAGTAATCAACAAATGACGAAAGCTCAGTACAAACTAATGAAACTTGTCAACCGTATTCAGAAGACTTTGAAGTTTAGGAAAGTATTTCCACTTTTGCATAAATGGTATTCCTTATACCGGTTTTGTTACATCATTCTTAAACTTCTTAGCTGCACCATGTATGAGTTTTCTTAAAATTAGCAACAGAACACCAAATTTGAATCATGGTCAGATGTTAAAGCTAATATTTGAGATTCTTTGTTTGTCTAAATCACCCAATTAACTTTAATTAATTTGTATGTTTTTATTGAACTTTTTTCGGTTGCCTCTTTTTGCCTAACACACATATAAGGTCCGTTAACTTCAGTCAATTCCTCTCGTAATTTAGAACCATAGTTGGGCGAAGTAGATTAATACCTGAACCTGCACCCTATTGTCCACATCCATGCTTTGCCACATGTGGACTTTGCTTTCTCATAGAAATACCTCTCTGTGACATCCAAAATCAACAGAGCTGTTTACCGTTAGCAATAGAGCGGAAAAAACGATCTCTTAAAAGTTTTTCGAAGAAAATTTCATTAAAATTTTTCTTCGAATTTATTTCTGGAATCAAAGTATTTTCGCGCCTTGGTAGTGATTATAGTACTATTCTTAAATGATTTATGGAAAAATAAAAAAATCCATTAGTTTTAGGAAGGGAACGCTGAAGAATACTATGAGATAAATACATAGACATATTGAATATAATTGGGACTCCCTCCCACCTTTGATACATTTAACATATCGCGAAAGATTCATCCCTAAAAAAACTAAATTTAAGAGAAATTTCAAATGCAGAATATTTTAAATATACTGTTAAAATTATGACATTACAAATGAAAAAACAAATGCCATGTTGGAATTTTAACTCAGCGTAGATGGCCCGAAAGCCAGTGGTCAAATCATTCGGCTTAGAAAATCATCCCTCAAGCTTCAAATCTAGCGATGGATGTTAACACTTATAGTTTTCTCTAAAAACACACTGGGAAGATTTTTCTCTTCCCATTTTCAAATAATTTCTTCTTAAGAAGGTTCCCAAAACCCATGAGTTTCTTGTTCGATGCATAAATGATTGAACTAATTCAACCAACCAACTGTTGAATATAACCTGTTCAGCATCATCACCTGGCAACACTTTCATGCTATACAGTTTAGTTTCCCTTGTCTGTATTGTTTATTATTTATGTTGAATTTGCGTCAGTTTGAGACTTCACTTTTCGGCATTGCTTTTGAATTGAAATCAGTAGTGTAAGTACAACAGAGTAAATTGGTGAATTTGTTATTATTTTAACGGATGTTTGTGAATATTATGTTCGTTTTATTTTATATATTTTGTGGACACTTCATTTATATATATATATATATATTCGACATATATATTTTAATTTAATGTAAATGAATGGCAGTGATATTTGTGGACAAATGAAACAAAATGAAAAGTACTGACAAAGTGAAAAATAATAAATTTTTAACCTTGAGCATTTTAATGAATTCTAGCTGAAAGTGATCAAATATATTTGTCAATAGATTCTAGGCAAGCAGCTATTGCATTGTAGGGATTCATAACCGGTAATCGTGAATTTGGCATTCTTAAAATGAATAACTGTTGTGAAAGAATTAAAGAGGAAATAATTAGATTTTATGCAATTAAAAAAATACTGTTTTGTAAGTAGTACATTGAACTTTCTTTGTATTCTTGTTTGGGGTTTTTCTGGAAACTCGATATATATATATTCATTGTGTCTTATGTGATTTTATTGTTTTGTGTTATTTTGTATTTCTTTTTGGTAATGTGCATAAATAGTTAAAAAACTGTTTTGTGTGAATTTTTTATTTCTATTTCTTCGATTTTTTTCTCTTATTTTTTTGTGTTATGAAAGTTATTGAAGCAATATGAATAATTTTTAAATGTTCTAATGCTATATTGATTTTTGTTTTGATTATTTTTACCAACCTTATTTCAGTGATTACTCTTTTAATATCTTCTTGTGGGTTGTAATTATATTGTAATACTCTTAGGGGAGAGACCAAATTTGTACACCAACTAGGCCTTGGAATATTCCAATAAATTATCTGGCCAATATTGTATATTAAAAAAAATCTCTTTAATATTCTAATCTGAAATAAATTTTTGAGGTTTCATGTAAATTAGGATGGTATGCTTTTTAGTACTGAAGTAAAATTTAATGAGATTGATATCGGTTTATATGTACTGATTCAAACTATTACTTGAATTGATTAACATAAGAGTGAACATCAATTAATTTTGTGTATTTTTCTGTTCACTTTATTTGAAACTTAACAGAAAAGATTTTTTACATTTTTATTAGTAAAAATCATATTTTTCAGCTATCGATGCTTAAATGTATTAGTTTTTGCATATTATTAATTTTTTTAATTATAATATGTATCAGTTATATTATTCAGCATTTTAAAATAGATCAAAATATAATTTTTCTTTTGCTTTTAAATTTAGGCTCTGTCTGACTTTAGGTTTTATGATTTAAATTAATATGGAAACCGAATCTTCTCATAGTCCTGAAGAGGTATTTACTTCTGAGAGTCTTGCTAAAGAAAGCTTAAGAAAAATGAGAACTTTATGCTTAGCTAAGAAGCTTACTGATGTAACTCTTGTTGCATCTGGTATTGAAATAACTGCACATCGTCTGGTTCTCTCCTCAGCTAGTGATTATTTTTTTGCTATGTTTACTGGTGAGTTGATGGAAGCTAATATGAGTCATGTTCATCTTGAGGATACAGACCCAGTTGCTTTGAGAGCTTTGGTTGAATTTTGCTACAGTGGTAATTTTTTTATTCTTTAAATTTTTACTTTTTTCATATTAAATTCTGATTTTAAAAATGGTTATTTTTTTTATTAATGATTTGCTTATGATTGCTTGGTTAGAAACAAGATTTTTTGTGTTAAACTTTTTAAGTCATAATATCGTGTAATCCCTTAATTACTGCATATTTTTGCAAGTAAGACGATAGTTGAATCATAAAAAAAAAGCCCCCCAAAAATTAGAGGTTTTCTTTTGGGACAGATACAAAAAAAATTAGGTTGAAATTTATATAAATTAAAACAGTTATGAAATCATACAAATCGTTCACCAATGCATTTAAAAATTCTTCACATTCATCATCTATGACAAATAGCTTCTCAAATACATTCATGGATCCTAACATTCATTATCATAAACCTCCTCATATGGGTTCCATTTTGTACCTTGCAAGTTGATTTCTGCTTTGTCATCAATATTCCATAACAATTGTCTTCAGTGCCATCCATAGCATTAGAAATCTACACTTGGAAATATTTGTTTGAGGTACATGTGAATTCATGATTTGTCATGTGCTTCTGTAGGCTGTGCTGACATATATTAGAAAATAAACTTGTTGGATTGATATGATTGATTGTTTATTAATGTCACATTTAGATGCAATATGAGAGCTATTGATGATGATCTTCTTAATATTGAATCTTGGTTAAATGATGGCATATAAGCTCTCTCCAAATTTCCACACCACGTCAATAGAAAGATTTGGAGCCTTGAGAGATTTAACGTGCATCAGCTCTACTACACAGCAGGTATATAGTAGCATCAGGATATGAACCCACAATTTGACAAAACAACAGCAGCCGCAAGTTTATGACTATGGTCATTGGCTACAGTGGTCAAGAAACTTGTTGGAGGTATGAGAGTTAGTGATTCAGTACATGCTTTTATATGTAGTGTTACCTGGTGCATGAAAATAAAATTTGTTCCAGATGATGATCACTGATCTAAACTAAATTCATAGATTATTGAAATAGTGTGGGGATCATCTTGTAGGTCAGATATATAAGTAAACTTTGACAAAAATTTATACCTCTAACTTTTTTGAAGGCATATTATCTGTGGGAATATGCTGTAGTTGATTTGAAAACAAAGGTAACAATTTCAACAACAAAATTAAAATTGCCTGATTTTCTTTTAATCTTAAACAACTAAATTTTTAATGTAAATAATTATAGTTGAAATATTAAATCTCTTTGTATATGTGTGTGATGTGAAATCTCAAAAGAGCTGCATTTGTATGGTGGGGGAACAGCTTGTCCCAAAAAAAAGAATGAAACATTTTTTGTGCCTACATTGAACAATAATAAGAATGATTTCTAAAGTATCTTTTGGAAATCTATTCTTTCATTATACTATAGGTTTTCTGTTTGTTTTTAAATGAAGTAAAAATTAAGAAATGTTTAATAAAATTTTTATCATTTATTATATGTAACGAGTTATAGAAATTACTGATTAAATTTTATTGTGCTTTTAATGAAAATGATATTGATTTAGCTTTATTAGAATGTGATGATGAAGTCTTGTGTGGTAACAACACATGTAGTTCTTGGAGTGTTTTTTTTTAAAATTCTGCTTATGTGTGAATATGTATATATGTGTGTGTAGTGTTTGCAAATGAAATATTTAGCATTTAATTTTGAATGATTATTAGAATGAAAAAATAGGATATAACATAGATTTTTGGAATTATTACATATGTTGTATTTTTTTCAAACAATTATTTTATTTCAGGAGAAATTTCTCTTAGTGAAGATAATGTTGAAACCATACTTTCTACTGCAAATGTTCTTCAAATTTCTGAAGTGGTGAAAGCCTGCTGTCTGTTTTTGGAATCTCGCCTCCATCCATCCAACTGTCTGGGATTTTCCCTTTTTTCTGAATCTCAGGGCTGTATGGATTTACATCGAATAGCTCACACTTATGTTATGGTGAGTAATTTACATACACAGCTAATAAGAATCATTGGAATAGGAAATTACTTAATCTTTTAACATATGTACTTTTAAATCCACTGCTCCTTCCCATAGGGAGATGCCTTCAGGGGCTTATACTCTTTAGGTAGGTACGGGAATCATGACTCTGAGGCA
Organism: Nephila pilipes; assembly: GCA_019974015.1. NCBI lineage: Eukaryota > Metazoa > Arthropoda > Arachnida > Araneae > Nephilidae > Nephila > Nephila pilipes. The sequence continues at coordinate 113,296 of BMAW01020845.1, read as the reverse complement.
CACACTAGTGATTTTTTTTACTTTCCCATGGGATTTTTTGTCTATAGTAAACACAGGGATATACCCTGGGATACCCTAGTGATCCTTCTCTGTTTTTAACCGTTTTTCTTGTGGACCAAATGTATCTCATTTTTATATTTTTTGGATATCAAAATCACAGTTACACCTTGTTTGGCCCAATATTGTCATATCTGGCTCTTGCACCATTAAACTCCACCATCACTCACTCAAATGGCCATATTTGAAATTGTGACAAATGTTGATAATTAGCCAGCAGCTTTATTTAATTATACACATATCTCATTTTACTGGTGACTGTACAATGAAATAAAAACTGGTTTAAATACATTAACATTTTCTGTTATAAAAATGTACATAACTTTTTGGGGATGAAAATAGTTTATGGCAATTTGTGATATTATGAAAATGTATATATATTCTTATGATCTAAATTATGTCATTTGACTGGATTTACCTCAGTATAACTCTGAAAACTGCAGAAATGGTAATGTTGCCAAACTTTGATCCATGTATACATTTCACATTTTTTCAATACTTTTTTTACTAAATGTACCCTCTGGTTTGAATGCATTACTACACCGTGTATGTCATTCACATTTTCATGCATGTATGCCTTTTCTCAGAGCAATCTCTTTAATGGTTTGCTTTCTAAAGGTAAGTGTAGGAATGATGACCTTGAGGTACCCTAATAATCTTTTTCTTTCCTTTGAATTTTACTGTCTTCGATAACACACAGGATCTCAGGCACTTGCCCTATTTAGGTAGGTACAGGCATCATGACCCTGAGAGATCTTTTTCTTTCTCATGGGGTTAACTGCCTTTCATAAACAAGGGTGACATGTCCCTGGGATACCCGAGCGATCCTTCTCTATTTTTGACCCTCTTTCTTGTCAACCAATTTTTGCTTTTTTTCAAACATCTGACCACAGTTACATCTTGTTTGATGCATCATTGCCTCATCTGAGTCTTGTGCCATTAAATTTCACTTTCAGTTACTCGCTAACATATGTGATGCACTTCCAGGATTCCTTAGTTATCCTTCTCTATGTTAGATCCACCATCATATCAACCTTTTTTACTGTTTTATGTCTAGATCACAGTTTTACATGGTTTGGTGCAGCATAGCCAAATTTGGCTCTTGAATCATAAACCCCAACTTCCATCTATCTACAGAAATATTGAGTTTGATGAAAAATAAACCACTGATTTTGCAAATATTAGGTTACCACAGTAAAAAGAAACCTTGCTTAAAATAATATTTATTATTTCTGATAAAGTTAGAGTTTCTCTAGATGAAAAATAAAATTACATACAGGAGTAAGAAAAGCTTCTTTATGGGTTGTCGCTGTCTTATCAATTCATAACACAGCACAAAGGAACAAAATTTAACTTCCTCAGTGTTTTGCATTTCTGTTGAAAAATACCTAATTATATCAACTTTGTTCCTATAGCTGATGAAAGAAAATATTTTTTTTCCTAGATGTATAAAATATTTTTTTTTTCTTTTTTGAGCAGCTTGTGTAACAGCATGTGTTGTGTATTAGTTATTCTAGCATTTTTCCTAGTAAGCTTGAGTTCATATATCTAATCCTTATGTCTTAAAGATTAATAACACAAATATTCTCCTCCTCCTCCTCCTCTCTCTCTCTCTCTTTTTGTCAGTCAGGGAATGAAATGTGTTTTAATGGCTTCTTTTTCTTTTAAAAGTTAAAACATTACAAATTGCAATGAAATTTTGAAACTTTTGCAAATTATTTCTTTGATGTAAATAAAGTTGTTAATCTGATACATATGCTTTTTAATTAAAATTGCTGAATTAAATATTTAATCAAGATTAAAGTCATAAACATTGCTCTGTTATATAAATTGAAGATAATTCTAATATTTTGGAATATTTAAATTTAAGTTTTGCATTGCCAGGTGTTTTGAATCACAGACAGGTTGCACAAGTCAAAATCTTATGCTACTCTTAAGATAATTAACTTAAACAGCATCATAAATCTGTTAAATGTATCTTTTAAGTCATAAAAATCACCTGAAACATGAGATTTTGAAAAAGAATAAAATCATATTACTCGGATTCAAGTGGTTCAAGTGTGTCTTTTGTAATAGATTTATAGCATCTTAAATACAATTTTTTGTACTATTACACTCAAAGAAAATATCAGATTGTTCACTTGAATAATGCCATGTTTACTGTGGCATGTCTTGCTATCATTATAGGAAGTAAAGTGATAGGAGCGTTGCATGGACAAGTGACTGCCTTGTTGATGAAATTGCTGCTGTATGACAAAAAATATCCTTGTACATTGAATGTTTTATATGGAGAGTTTATAAAATATGTTCACATTTTTTAAAGCAATTTTACAACATTATATTAGTTTATTCAGAAAATTGATTAAATTAAAATTGTGTAGTATATCTTAAAATAATTATATATATATATATATATATATATATATGCATATATCTTAAAATGAATATAAATTTCATTAAAGTTATAAATATATATATATTGCAGTTCAGTGTTTATTTTTAGCTTCTTTATTAAAGCAATGATACTATTTTTTAATTTGTGGTTGTATTATTTTTATTACATTTCCTCAGTAATAATATAATTAGGTTTTTTAAATCTGTAAATGAATAAAACTTTATGTATATATTCACAGGACCATTTTATGGATGTTGTTTCAAACATAGAATATTTATCTCTACCAGTTGAGGAAGTTAAAAGACTCCTTTCAAGTGACATGTTGAATGTCCCAAATGAGGAGAGAGCTTTTGAGGCTTTAATGCTGTGGGTGAATTATGATCTCTCATCAAGAAAAAATGATTTACCTGCTCTTTTAGAGATGATTAGACTTCCTCTACTGTCACCTCAGGTATTCACTTATGTGTGTTTTGAAATGTAAATTAAATCTATAATTTTGAAAAAATAAAACATGGTCTTTTAAGATTATAATGATTCAAAGTGAATAAAACAGCGCCCTTTATATCTAAATATGCGAGAATATCTTATTCAATCTTAGCTAAATTTGATGTCGTAAACTATTTCTTTTGAATATCATGAGCTAATTTGTGGAACAATCTTTATGAAAAACCAAACCTTTAGGGGTTTGTTTATCTTTAGGTATAGTGGTTGATTTTCGAGGATTCATGACCTACAGGTGCCCAAGTGATCTTTCTTTTTTCCTACAGGGCTTGCTATCTCTGGTAAACACAGATGATGTTCCACATGAATCCTAGAGTGATCTCGCTTTGTTTTCAATCTTTCCCCTTGTCATTTCACCTCCCTTTTTGCACCCTTTCTTGATTTAGAAAATTTATTCTTGGCTCACCTTTTCCCTTAAATCAATTAGTGTATTTGTCAGCTTAGCTACTTATGGGCCTTGTGAAAAAAAAAAAAAAAAAAACCAACAAATATTTTTTTTTTTAAAAAAAAAAGGAATGTCTAGGAGAAACAGGAAATGAGTGTATAACTAAAAGAATATTCCCTGTCCTTAATGTAATAGGTTTCGTGATGTAAAATATAGTTTTTGTAATTTATTTACAAATATGGTTGTGTTGTATTAGTTTAAATATGTGATTGTGTATCAAAATCAATTATGAAAAGCAGTATTTTGTAAACTTCTAAATTTTGTTTTGATATAAAATACTAATTTTACTGTTTTAAATAATTTGTTAGTTTTCTTAATTTAAAAGAAATTAGAAAAAACTCCACTTGTAAACATAATATTAATAAAGTTTAAAGTGTGTTATTTTCCCATGTGAAAAGAAATTTTTGAATGTAAAAAACATATATTAAAGATAACAATTATAAGATGAAGTGAAGAATACACAAATAAAAATAAATATTTTAAGAAAATTTATCAAATAATTTTAAAAATCAAGATTTTGTGTCCAATTGTTTCAGTAATTTAAAGCTGGGGGAAAAAAACACTTTTTACATTTATTTTTCATGGAAGTTTAGAAAAACTATTTAACTTCATAATTTGCACTACTAAAATTAATCTTTTGAAATTAAAATAATGGATTATTTTTTTTAAAATAATTTTGTTTCTAATAAATACACTGCATATTTATTTTGTGGCTTTATTGTATGTATCAAGAAAATTAAACAAAACTGAAGCATTTATCAAACAAAACTATATTAGTTTTCTGTTATAATTTTAAACAATTTTGTTTTAAAAAAAAATTGTTTTATTTGTGAATATAGACTGAGTATTATAAGCTTGTTCACAATTAAAATTTATATTGTTATATATGGTCAACTAATTATACATATATATCAAATTAGCTCTAATTATAATTTCTGTGTAGTTGTGTTATAGTAGTTTTCTTTTAGTATTTAACAGATCACATAGAAAACAATCCACAACTCAAAGAACACAGTCATTGTCGCAATCTCATCATGGAAGCAATGAAGTATCATCTCTTACCTGAACGCCGTTCTTTACTTCATTCACCCCGTACTAGACCTCGCAAGTCAACCGTTGGCTCACTATATATGATTGGTGGCATGGATGGAGGGAAAGGTTAGCCGTCTTGACACTATTATTCATTTTCTTGTTCATTAATTTTTGTTTTTGTAATTTAAAATTGTCATCATTCATGTATTTTATGTAATGCTTTAAGTATTAAAACCACTTGAAAGCATTATTACCACTTGAAATCTTAACAATCAAATCTGTGGCCAGTAGAAATAGCATATTGATACAAAACATTTTCCAATATGTGTGGGAGTGAAATCAAGTCCAACTTGGAGGATAATGACAAATGTCAATTTATTCGTAAATCTTCAGGACAACACACAGGTAGCACAGTTTAGACAATAACAGTACAAATAATAATACAGCACTTACACAGTTTAGTGACACAAATACAGGAACAAAACAGCCTAGTAATTACAGTCATTGTTATATCAGGAACATTCTGCTTACCATCTTACAATAATACTCTACACTTCTAGAGCAGGCTCTGACAATTTCCAGCAGATGCATGCTGCTGCTTCACTAATTCACTTGACATGCTCCACTTTAAGTGCTAACAACTTTCAGTTGATATCTTGATTGATCTCCTCAACAGAGACTTTAAAGACAGACTCCTACAAATCAGGTAGATTCAGGCCGGCTGATTCGCTCAGCCACGTCCAATTGATTCTCTGATCTGTCTTCAATGCAGACTTCACAGACAAACTGATTCTGTGGACAGACTGATTTCCTGCCTCTCAGACTCTCAGATTATTTATACCTCTTCTGGCCAGGTATGACATAACATGGGAAAATTCACTAAAAGTCCGTAACTTTCTTCCCAATCAATATTTCATTTAAATTCCTGCACATTTGAGATCTTTCTATTTGTCACTAAGGCTAAAGGGTCATTACTTAACCTTCGTTTAGCTAACTGATGACATCTCTGCAAATGTATATTTTCCCTTATAAAATAAAAGCCACAGGGAAGTGCCATCTCATGTTTGTAACATTATAAATAATTTTTTTGAATAGTTTAAATTATTATATACTACTCTGGCTAAGGTTTCTTTTGGAATCTTTTTAATACTCTGAAAATGCTGAACCAGAGGAGCTACATATCCATAGATATCATCTTGTTCAACAATATTGATGTGGTTATATCTCAAGCATAACTTATTTGCTTTTTAAAGAAAAACTGGCTTTTTACACCAAATTTAAGATTTTATCCTTTTCTTAATTTGTTTAATCATTGTATGTTTAATCATCTTTTCTTAATGTGATTTTTTAAGAAAAATATGATCCTTCTCAACAAGTGTTTTGTGCAGCTTTGCCATATTTGGGTCTTTCATCAAAAAACTGCACCATCTTATTCAGCAATAATCATTTTAATTTAATGTGTAATGCATTTTTCCATTTTCAATTTGTGATTTCCTGATTCATGTCACACACACAGTCATATTTAATCACAGTTCTTAAATCCCACAACCCCTCCTTTAAATCAAATTAACTTATAAGTATTTAGTAATTATTATTATAAAAATGTTATTTATTTTATTATTCTATTTTAATAATTTTAGTAAATTATTTTTAAATTTTTGTAATTTTTTTCTAGTGTTGTCAAAGGATTGAAGATAAAATACCCTCCTTCTATTGATTATTAAATATATCCTATTTTCTTTTCTTAGGTTTAGGTGAATAAATTGAATGCCCAATATATTAAAATTTAAAGGCTTTTGGCCTATGAGCTTGTGACCATCTCTCACCCTCATCTCAACTTTTCGATAACACTTTATGAGGAATTTTGTCAATCTTTGTGTTTATAATAGTGTTTTTCTTCAATTTTTCTTCTTTGTAGAAGATCAAAAATTCATTATTCATAATTAAACATTACATGCAGATTAAAAAAAAAAAAATATGTAAAATTAAAGAAGCTTTTAATTGAAATGAAGAAAAATATAATTTATTTTTTATTGCACAATATGCATTTGGATAAAAATATTCATACTCATACTAAAGTAGTGCTCAGTATTATAAATACTCCCCTCCCCAAATGAATTTGAAGTATCCCTTTTCTATATAAACTATGTAATTTAATCCCCTTAGCTTTGAATTTCTCTTGACTAATAGGATAGCTAGCTCTCAGGTTAGCTAATTCCAAATGACTGGTAAAAATTTTCCTCAATGGTTTTTCACCAATGGGTAAAGCTGCTCTCTGATTGACTAGTCAGATAAATTTCTCTCCTGATATTAAACCATTTTCAATCCAATAGCAATTCTTATCGTTTTTTTTCTCGTAAATTTTCAAGTATTTCTTAATCGTAATGTTTTTTAAATTATGATTCTCTTAAAGAGGCAATGTAATTTTAAATTTTAAAATTATTTTTTTAAATTCCTGGAAAAGCAACAGACCAAAACAATTCTTTCAATAACATGTCATCAGGAGATTATAGGGTCCAAGACCTATGTGCTTCAACATACATCCAAACTATATAGCTTTGAATTTGCAAGTTTTTTAAGACCGGATTATCAATTCAAATTTTTAAATATTTCTTGTTTTTAAGATAAATATTTTATATTTCCAGAATGAAATAAAAAGATACTAAACTTTATTCATTTTTATTTTAATAAATTTTGAATGCATGAATACTTTCTTTAAAAAAAATATTTTGAATATTTTCCATGTGTGATAAAATAAAATTAAAACCTTTTAATTTCTATGCATTATGTCTCACTAAAATATTGAATGTAACTTAAGAATGTAACTTAAGAATTATAACTTAATTCAGACCAAAACAAAAGAAAAAAAAGGTCTGATCTTATTTCTGGTAAAGTAAATTGTAAAAATATGAAAATTTTATAAAAAAAATATTTAAACTTTTACTCATTTTATTGTTTGAATATTTTGGTCCATTTTTCTTCAAAGAGAGGCTTGTTAAAAGTTACAATGTATGTTGTGTTTAAAATTTTTTGAAATTATAGAAATTTTTTTTGATTACAAAAGTACTTTAATATTGTAATTATTTTTCACTTCTTTAGTTTTGCTTGTTATGAGCAAAAAGGGATTTTTTTAAATTGTAAATTTAGCTTAGATTGATATATTTAAATCTAAACAAAGATTAGTACTTGGATAGTTTTATATAAACTTTTTCTGTTTCATTTCTAATATAGGTTCATGGAAAATTGAAAAATATGACCTAAGAAGTAATAAATGGAATGTTGTTGGTGTAATGACTTCTAGACGGTTGCAATTTGGGGCTGCTGTTGTAGATGATAAACTCTATGTTGTTGGTGGTCGTGATGGCTTGAAAACTTTAAATATAGTTGAATGCTATGATTTTAAAACTAAATCATGGACAGCAATGCCATCTATGTCTACTCATAGACATGGTTTAGGTAGATATATATATATTTTAAATTTGAAGTAAAGTGTACCAATTTGAAAAATGTACCTCTTTTGTGAATAAAGTGTTTTAAATTCATTGCAGATGAGAAAATATTGATTATATATTCATCATTTATTGTTTCAATTGAAATGAATAGCTGACCATTTATAATAAATAGCTATTACAAAATTATAGCTTCTATTTTTTAATTACACATCATTTTAAAATTTACCATTCTTTAGAAATTCTAAATGCCGAATGTACCAAGGAATATCGTATTCCACGATCTATCTCTAATCTACCTCAGATTACTAATGAATATAGTTTTAATTCATATTTATGAAAGTTTTCGTATGGATTGTTGAAAAATTAAGATATTGTTTTATGCATAATTACATCAATAATATTTTTACTGGATTTAATATATTTCGACTTTAATAGTCAAATCAATAATATTATGGTCAAAACAAAATATTTTTTTATTTCACAGATTATAAATATTGACTAGAATTACTTAAAAATGTGTACATTTCATTTTTTTTTTTTCTTCCCAAATTTTGTGAAGTTTACTGTTTGTAATAGTTTAAATGTACATTTTTTTAGGTGTTGGAGTTTTAGGTGGTCCATTGTATGCTGTTGGTGGTCATGATGGCTGGACTTATTTAAGTGCTGTAGAAAGATGGGACTCAACTACTCGACTATGGAGTTATGTAGCTCCACTTAATACACAGCGTAGTACAGCTGCTGTTGCTGTGTTGAATGATAGGTAAAAAATTTTTTGCATAGATTGTAATCTCTCACTCATTGATACATATAATTTTCATAGTGTATTCTAATTTCATATTAAAGTGTAAATATGTTGTAAAAGAGGTATGTTAGCCAAGTCTACTTCATTGAAGTATTGATATTAGGGATTCAAGAAAGGGATTTATTGTTTAGTTTGAAGCAAAATTAAAAACTATTTTTAATACATTGTAAATAGGAATAAAAATGATGTAACAAGCAATATCCGTAAACTGATGAATATAGCCTTCTTTGAACAAGGTATTTTTATTTTAAATTTTTTGCAATTCATATAATAGCACTTTTAAAACATTCTTACTTGTTTAATATTAGCATGTGTGTGTTTTAAGGATCATATGTGACATACTAAATGTTTTAATTAAATATAGAAACCTATTGTAATTTTCTGTAACAAAGTATAAAAATGTGTTAAAAATGTCTTAAAATTGCATTTAGTTATTTGATTTAATCTCTTTAAGGTGCTTCACATGTTAAATATTTACTTTAAAATCAACTTACATCAGAATCCCAATATTTAGTATATTTCTAGTGTTTATTTCTGAAAAGGTTTGCTTCATATTGTAGTCATGTTTAAATAAGTTTAAACAAATTGTTATTGGACATGTTTCTTGTACCTTGGATATCTACTAGTAATTATTAGTTCATTAAAAGATTGATATGTAAGTTATTCTATTATTTATCTTTTATGAAATATTTTCCTTTTATTAATGTTTTTAGGTAAATTAACTATTCCCCCCCCCCTTCATAAGATCACATTATTTAGGATATATGATTCCATTTCCAGCTGATTGGGTAAAATTGGCTTCTGTAAAAAAAAGTACCTTTACTTTTGTAACAAAACAAATTAAAATAAATTGCTTTCATCAGAATTATTTTCAGGTGTTCTTTCCCCTCTATTTTACTTTCAACTTGACAAACATCAAATTTAGATTTGCACTGTTTTATATCTCACATATTAAAGTTTTCATAGAAGCAAAAAATGCTAACCTTTCTAGCTTATTCAAAAAATTTATTATGGGAGACACTATTTATCATGCCAATGTCAACAAATACTTAAAATACATTATAAAATTATGTGATTAATCGTAAGATATACTCAATGCATTTATTATTGTTTAAAAGTTTGTATTACTAATATCATTGGAGCCTAAAATTGATATTTTTAAGATTTATAACTTGGCCTGAGAGTTTATCATTATATAAACTATATTTATCCTTTTATTTTTTAAAAATGTTGCTTTTCTTTATATGAAAATAGATGTTTTATACAAATAATTTAGTAGTATTTGAATAGGTATATACAATATTAAGAATTGATTACAATTAGTATACATTCTTCATGTCCAGAAAAATAATGTATTTCAAAATACACCTGTGTCATGTCAAATGCATTGGTGACATTTGCTTGACTCTCCTTTTTCAAGTCAAGTAACTTTTACTATCCTGGTAAAGTTGGAATTTGAAGCAGATCATGTCAGAGAAAATGTTGAAATTTTATTTCAATGTGCATTTTATATTTTAAATAAACTTTTATCTGTTAAGATTATATGCTGTTGGAGGACGAGATGGAAGTTCCTGCTTGCGTTCTGTGGAATGTTTTGATCCTCATCGGAATAAGTGGACTTTTTGTGCTCCAATGTCAATTAGAAGAGGTGGTGCTGGGGTTGGTGTAATCAACAATTATTTATTTGCTCTGGGTGGTCATGATGCACCAATTTTAAATCCAGGAGTGTCCAGATTTGAATGTGTTGAAAGGTATTCTAAATTGCAATTTAGGTTTTGTTTCATTTTATAAGTTTAAGTCATGAAAACATTTATGTGTGCATTATCTTGTGTTGAAATCTAAATGTTGTGTCTAATTTTAATCACAGTCCTTTTTTTAACAAAGTTTTATAGGCATGTTTTAGATATCAATTTATTTTTTCTTATTTAATTTTTTTTAAGAGTTGATTATTATTTGTATTAAATAAATGCTTGTCAAACATCTCACTGCATCATGGATATATGAAGTATTTTTAAACTGATTTTTGTTTTATACCTAAATTTGATGATTTAGGTATGATCCTCGAACTGATACATGGACCCTAGTTGCACCAATGAAGATAGGAAGGGATGCCATTGGTGTTGGAATACTTGGTGATCGCCTAATTGCTGTGGGTGGTTATGATGGACAGACATATTTGAAAATTGTTGAAGCTTATGATCCTCAAACCAATGAATGGGAAGAGGTTTGTATGTTTGTATTTATACAGGCACTTGTATTGTAAAAGCATAGCCAAGAGTGATAAATTTGTTTAACTTTCCACATTATTTTTCCCCTTCAACTCGATCTCAAAATCGAATTTTTGCAATTCTTAAATTATTTTTAAAAGTATTTAACTTTTCATTGTATTTTATTTTATTCTTGTAATGGGAAGCATGTCTCTAGACACACTTTGTAGACCTAATTGAAGTGGAGAGAATGTCTATGGACATGTGTATTATAAAGATTCTTCCTGACTTTGGTAATGCATCTTAAGATGCAGTGCTTTCAGATCTATACTTTATGTGGTTCTACCATCAATTAAAATGAATGTCCCCATGAAGGGAGTTAATTTGATTAAATCCTTACTAAAGAGGGCATGACTTCACATGTATTGTTATGAAATGCTAGGGTACTGCATGTATTAGATAAGCGTGAAATGGATCTCTACTGTAATATTTTCTTTTTAATGTAAATTTAAATATTATATTGAAAATATGGAGTGCATTAGATAAATTTTTCTTCTTTTTTTTTTTGTGCTTTCTTAGTTGGATTTTTTAATTGCCTTCTTTGTAAAAGTCAACTTTAACCTTCATACTAATAGAAACTTGTTTTTCAGCTTCAAGAGCTTGAAGATGGAAGAGCTGGAATGTGTGTTGTTGTGGTAAAGAATGGATTTTAATGAAGAATGGATATTTTGTAAAAGGTTTAGAAATATAAATTTTGTAAATGTTTTTTCTATGTTGGTGGTTCTCAGCCTTTTAAACCATGACATACTATTTTAAATGCAACATACTTATAAGCTTTCTCATTAGTTTTATAAATGTTTCATTCATGACATTTTTCAAATAAAATTTTATTCTTTTGTTCATGGTATTTTGCAGTAATGTTAAGGAAATATGCTAGTCAAGTAGAATTTACAATATATGGGTTTATATTAATTTGAGTGATACCGGTTGTATTTTTCTTCATACTTTTATATTTATTGTATTTTATATATTTATATAAATTGCTTTTATTTTTGCCTCTTAATGAGGAAGCTTCTTAGGAATTTGTCATTCAAAAACATACTTACATGTTATATACTATACAGGTTACATTTTTTTTCAAACAATTTATATATTTTTTTTAGTTTGATGTAAATTATTTTTTAAAGAAAATTATATTCGTTATTTCAAATTTTGAATCTCTAACCACTGAGCCATACAGCTACATAGTTTTTTGTAATATAAATGCGAATGTCACTACAATAGAAGCAAAATTTATGAAAATCAAATACATTGCTCTTCCTATCTGTAGAAGAATGATCTTTATAAAAAAAAATATTGTTGGTACTGAAATGCCCAAAGATTGTTTAGATAATAAAACGTATTTTAGGATTTTTCTTGGGTAACTAAATTGATATTTATTTTAATTATTCCAGAGGAAAACTTAAGTTTCTAAAAGTATAATTTCTTTTCATTTTATGTTGTTTACTTTATTTTTTCAACTAAAAGTGAATGGCCAATTAAATAGTTTTTTGGCAAGATTGTAATTCAACTTTAAAATGCAAATTAGTTTTTAGAATAATATGTATGTTAAAATTGAACTTTTCATGGAAATTTGCATTCTAATAAATTTTCAAAGTATTTCCAAGCTAATAACGTTTTCATTGCAATATGTGTAAATGTCAGACAAATACTTTAAACCTTATTTTCTGATTTTATTCAAATTAAATTTCTATGACAGTTGATTATGTATCTCTAGTTAAATAGTTGGTCTTCCCATTCTCCCCTTTTTCATTTGTATTTGGTATTGTTTTAATCTTTTACTTTCCTTTTCATTAGAATTCTGTTATAAAATGGGATAAATTCTTCTATGAAACAAATATTAAAATAACTGCCTCTGTGTTTGGCAGCAGAACTTTTCAAATATATGCTAGAAAAGGATTTTTTTTTGTTTTTTTTTTATTAAAAATTTGTAAAAGTACATGTTGATTGCACTTATACAACTATCAGCTTTTCATCTTGAAGTGTATTCTTTTTTTTTTCTATTGATTGATTGGCAACTTTCAATAAAAATGGTATCTGTTTCTTTTCTTGCATTTCTACAATGGAAAATAAGTGATTCTATTTAACTTTTGTGTTGTTGTTAAAGTTCTATTTTTCACGAATAAGTTTGCAACTTTTTTTGGAGTTGTGTTGTATCATAATCAAATACTAAGTGATATAGTACTTTCATAACCTAATTCATTTAAATGTATTATATTGTAAATGATCAGTAATTATAAGAGCATTGAATGATGGAGTTCTGTTGATTTTACAGAAGTTATCTTTTTGCACATGATGTAACTTATAATTATACTAATTATTAAATAAAATTTGGTTATCCATTTTTATATGTATATTTTGAAAATAATGGAAGGAATATTTATGACAGTAAAGACTGTTTTTACTGCAAAATATTAGATTGATTACAAAAATTCAAATCATTTTATTTCTTTTAGTCATTTTGTAAACTGGTTGAGAACCACTCTGTGATAATCATTGTTATATTCATATTTTTTAATGTTTATATTTGTAAAATATATTGACTGTAATACAAATTTTATTTATTATTTCTACAACTGCATGTCATTCATCAGCAAAGAGTGTTTTATAATCTTACACTGTTTAAAATTTGAATACTTGTACAAAGTTTACTATGCAAATGTCTGATACATTGCTTTTGCTCACAAGTAATCAGAACACTTGATCGAGCTTTATGTGAGCAAGTAATGTGAACTTATTTTTCTGAAAGTTCATGTTACCATTCACTTTTGCAAGCAAGTATAACCTCATATATATAATCTTTTAAAATAAGTTTTAATTTTATCTTCGTCTATAAATCTCTTCACTTTTATGGAATGATATACTTACCAATTTTTATTTTTCCATATTTTACGTGTTGAGTAGAAACTGTGGTTTTAATTAATTTGCAGCTAACTGATACTATTAATATTTTCCTTTTGTTTTTCTCAGATTATGCTGTATAAGAACGTTTAAGAAAGTTAATTCAATCATTTAGTGCTTGCGAAAGTGCTATTAATTGGAAAAAGTAGTTATATTTCACAGAAATAGCTGTATTTAAATGAATGTAATATTTATATTTCTGCAGTTATGCATTTTCTCCTTGCATACTGTATTATATTAAATGTGACTTTTAATTGCAGAAATCTGTTTATTGAGAAAAACATTCAAATTAGGGATGCAATTTTAAGTTATTCAATTGTGCTTGTAGTTTGGAACATGAACTGTATAAAATAAGATTTATATAAGCAATCTTTATTCTCATCATGTATAAAATCTTTGAACATTCCTATAAAGTGCTAAATGGCTATGAGAAAAAGTGAAAGTATTAGCCAAGACATTGCTAATTTGATGCATTCACTTCTGACTCTACTTAAATATTTTATTTCAAGTGATTTGTAATGTGATTGCATCAAAATAGTCTCAGTGTTATTCTAGCTTTCCAGATTAACATTCCTTATTGTTTTATGCTTCTTAAAGTGTTTGATGCTCTATACTATAGATTAGGTAATTTTTATATGAAGGGTCTTTTTCTACATATATGTAATCTTTTCTTTTAAGGTATTTTGTCCAAATTGAAGTATGCTACAGTCTAAAATTTTATGGATGTAATAATTTTATTTTTCATTCCATTGAGAAGCTTTGTTTATTTCTTGTTAACTTATTGAACTTTTTACATGTTTGTATTGTGCACCACATTTTTTTGAGATTTGTGTTCATTATTCTCTAACCAGTTTATTGGATGAGCTTGGAGTAAATCTAAACTTATACAGTTTAAAAGGGGCTTATTAAAAAATTATGTATTGAAATCCTCCCTATAAATAATATAAATCTTTTATAAAAAATGGGAACTCCAGGTTTCTTGATTTTTGTGACATTTAAATGGTTAAATTTTCCTTTGGTTAAATTTTGAATAGTTTTCATGCATTTTTTTTAAATATGTAAAATTTTGTGTTGTATAACGGATGTATTTGTATTTATGATCTGAATGTAATGTGATTTCAAAACTGTTATGTAATTTGGCTATAAATCAAATAATGTCATATATTGATAGATGTGCCCTCCCCAAAGTTTATTTGCATGTTTTCAAAAGCTTGATAGAATTTCCTTTGTGCATATGTAATATATGCAAGGTTTGCCCAAAAGTATTTGAAGCTCAAGTAAAAAAAAATATATATTGAAGATATATATACTGTGTGAGTTAAAATTTTCATTATCTGACCCTCCTATGTCAATACTCTACTGCCAGCCTTTTTTTTTTCTTTTCTTCATACATATCCTGGAAACTTGGCAACTCTAGCACCCCATTGTATCTGTTTGAATCATCAATAGTTCAGAAACGATTTCCTTTCAGGTCTTTTTTTCTCTGAAGGAGCAAAAAGAAGACGTTGGAAGTCAGATCTGGTCTGTTGAGTAGTTGGAGCAGTGTTGTGATGCAATTAACCAACACCTCCCTCACAATTAGCATCACCTGATTGGGCACTTTGTCATTTGGAGTATCGAAGAATCCCATGATTTGTCTGCTGTGACAGAACTCTTAACTGGTGATCATAGTTCAAAAATTTGGTCACATGTACATTAGTTTGGTCGATGTCATGTTCAGCATGTTATTCGTAGAGTTGGGGATCAAAAAAACAACCTGTTCTTTCAAACTAGTTCATTTAAAAGAGCAAGAACATCCGAGTTCAGGATCCACCTGAAGCCTAGTTGCTGTCCTGAATCATTCAGAGTAGTTTTTTGAATTTTTGTCGTTATTATATAACACTGTTTCCCACTTACAACAATTAAGCATGGATGAGCCACCAATTCTGTAATATATCTTTAGAGATCCAGCACCTATAAAAAGAAATTTATTCTTTGTGTAAGTTAGAAGCATGAGACAAGACAAGCATCTTGTTTTATGTAAAGCAAGGGTGTCTCAATTTTTTTTGCTTCCCTGAGTCACATTAGAAGAAGGCAATTTGTTTAGGTCTGCCCAAAATAAATCCAATTCTAAGACATTAACAAAACTCATGTAAATATATATATATATATATATATCAGTAGCATATTAAAGTAATTTAAATGTAGTAAATAATTATGATTTTTGAATTGCAAAGGTTGTAACATGGAGAATTAGATTGATATTATTTTACACATCTTATACGACACTGCATTAATGATATTTTATTACAATTTTTAGGTGAAAAAAAATTGTTAAAAATAAAATTAATGTGTTGTTTGGTAGCACTATCTGGTTTGATTGAAATGGTTACAATTTTTAGGGAGTTCTTGAGGTGTTCATCTGTTATTCTGGTTTTAATTTTATTCTTGGATTACTTGACTCTTGAAAATAGTTGCTCACAAATGTATAGCTTCTGAATAATAATGAGGTTAATAATGAAAAATTGTGCAGTGAGGAACATTTTTCTTTGAGCAGGTGTAATTTGTAAAGCTCCATTAAGGAGGCTTTATGAAACTTTTCTTTTTAAGTTGGATGTCAGATTACAATTGTATGAGTTCCATTCGAAAATTTGCATGCAGCGTATGTGTATTGAGTTGCAAAAATATAAAAAATATTTCTTTATACTTTCGGAAAAAGTTATAATTTTCTTGCAGTGGTATTCATATTTTACCTCTCCGTTTTTCCTTCTTGGGACTCATTGATCGGTCACTGGGACACATGCGGCCCGCAGGATGGACACTCCTGATTTAAAGCAAGAGCTTAAATCAGGAGTGCAGGGGGAGGGGGAGGAAAGCGACGCATCAAGAAGAGAAAGGGCCGAATCGTAAATCCCCGACTTGGAAAAACGAACGCCGATGAAAAAAAATTCTCAGAAAAGCACTCACTGAACTGGATCAGACAATGAGAATGTCTCCAGAGGCGAGGTTGGTTGGAACCAGAAGATGGAGGAGGAAAAAAAAAATCACTCCGAAAGAACTAGATGTTTCGACTGCAGGTTTTCTCAATAGATAGGTAGGTAGGTTCGAATCAGAAGAACGTTAAGGGGAAATGGATCAAGCTCTTTCAGCTGGCCGACCTTCGAAGTGTATCTGAATCAAGCTAATCATTAAAGTAGATCCTTATTGCTAAAGAAACTGTAAACGATTTCACAGTGGAGAGATAGTTTGAAAGGAACATCTTTGGTTCTCTTGAACTACGAGTATTCACGTCTGGTTTCATAACCGATTCCAGTATCTAAATGGAAAAAATGATTCCCCCCTATTGAATTGTATTTATTATTTTCAATATAATTTATATTATTTTTAATATCATGAACGAATTCTTTTGTTAGGTTTTATTTGAAAAAGAAAGCATTTATATGATGTGTATAATAATACATAAAAATTTAACTTATATCTTTATAATTCTCCCAAAGAATATTTTTCATTGTCAACATGTAGTTTAGGGATTTTAATGCAAAACTATTTATTCGAAGATGTTTTGCTACAGCAGGTTTATATATATGCAGTATTTGACATTGTCAACAATTTGAATATGATCAAATTTAAGAATATTTTACGAATTTTTTTTCTTTATATTTTATTCTTGTAGGAAAGCAAATAAGTAGATTATAAATTTAAAAATGTTTAATATATTTCAGGTGTAACTTTATTAATTTGTTCCTTTTACTAAAAGTAATAGAAAATAATTAAACAAGTTTATGCATGTAGTATTTTAATGTTTGCAGACACTGCAAACTCTAAAATAGAGCATGTTTATTTATTATTTCATGTGTTTTAGCAAGAATGTAATATTTATTGCGTTTTAAAGCATAAGAAGCCGTCTATTTAAAATTATTTTTTTCTATAAAGACAATTAATGATTTTGTTTAGAATTAAAAATACTCTTAATAATGTAGAAACGATTTCAGATTCTTTTACCAGCTATTTGCTTCAATTTATTTATTTTGAATATTTAAATGTATTAAAAAAATACTCGTACTGAGAAACTACCAAAGACACTTTATTTTCTTTATCTGCTGATAAAATTAAAAAATATTATATTTAGTATTATTTCAATAGGGAATTTTTTTTTTCTTTTCTAAAATTATAAACCGATTCGATTGATATTCAAAGTAATCATATTTAGTAATTGTATAGTATTAAATTCAATCGAATATTTGTTTTTTTTTTTGTTTCGAGGAATCTGAAGAACACGTGAATCAAAAAAACAGGTCTTAAAAAATGAACAAGGACAGATCATCTAAAAGAACAGAAGTTCACATCCATGGTTGTTCGTCTTCAACTATTTCCGTGCCATCAGTTGTATTTTTGTGTCACTCGATAACACGCGTTCCAGATATGAGTTTATCCTTGTAAGCCTTTCTAAACTTACCGAAAATTTTCGTAGCAGTTTTGTTCAGTTAAATGCAAAATTTGATGAAACAACTCTGCTCCAAATTTCACTGCATTTTCACTCTCATTGCCAAGCTCTAAATATGCTTTTACTTTAGGTGAGATCTACACACTCCTAC
Organism: Nephila pilipes; assembly: GCA_019974015.1. NCBI lineage: Eukaryota > Metazoa > Arthropoda > Arachnida > Araneae > Nephilidae > Nephila > Nephila pilipes. The sequence continues at coordinate 94,870 of BMAW01020845.1, read as the reverse complement.
GATTCGGAGGCATATCCTAAATTACATTATATCTGGTTCAGATACTTAGTGGACAAACCTTGTAAATTAGTTGCTAGATTATATAAATCACTTTCATTTAGGAAGGTTTCTTCATTATTTTTGTTTTATTAGCTGCAAGTGAAATTGTATATGAATTGAATTATATGTATTGAAAGATATAGATAAGTTCAGCTTATTTCCAATTTTATATGTTTCATGTTTATATTGTATTATAATGGTTGATGTTAATAAAGTTTTTTAAAAAGAATATCCATTTATTATCCGCATTAAAAATTTCATGTATATATATATATATATATTTTAAAAATTAAGCTAACTTTTTTTTGTTTATACGTACTGCTTGAAATACATAGAAAAAATAATAGCAAAAGAATTAAAATTCATGCAACCCGCCGTGTAGCCGGGGCTGATGCACGTTAAATCTGTGGAGGCCCAAAGTCTTCTCATCGGCGTTAGGAGAGGGGATGCCGGCTCAATTGTCCTCGTCACTTGACCGAAGTTCAAAATTCCGAGGCCCGTCGCCAATTGTTGCCTCGTGTTGCTTCTAGTGCGACATTAATAAAAACTAAACTCATGCAAATTAATTGTGAGCATGAACAACACGTATAAAATATTCAGCTGCTGCTTAAAGTATTTGTATTTTACAAGTCTTTATTTAAATATAGTTGTGGGAAATGAGAAAATTTATTCCTTTTTCTATATCTTTATTTAAAATATAGACATGGAAAGAGAAACAAATTTTCTCATTTCTCACTACTGTGTACTTGTTTATAAGCTAAAAGAGATATTAAATAAATTCCCCTTCTATAAGCTTAACTTTAATTTCTTATTAGTTTTTTGAAAATATGCTTCTGTCTATATATTCAATTCAGTATTACAGCCGTTAATACAGGGTGTCCCTCAAAGAGACACTCGAATATAAAAATTAAACTCTCGACAGTAAAAATTGATAGAAAAATGAAATAAACGGTATGTTCATTGTAAGAGCTTTTGGCTGGATGGTTGCGTTGCGTTGAATGAAAAGATATACCTATTTTTATTACAATTTCATTTAAAATACTAAGATTCATATTAACAAGGTAAAGTGCTTATTGCACTTGCAATTGCAATTCCAAAGTAACATTTGGGTCGCACGCCAGCATTGTTCTTGGACACGACATTCTAGTCGAACGCTTAGTACAGATCTGACTGTGTCTTCTCTTTAGAAATTTTAGGTTGAATAAAAATGACCATGCCTCTTCTAAAACCACGGGACATAATCCTTTGTTTTGGTTGTATAACTGAAAGTAGTAAACTAGTTATTGGTCCTGAACATTCCAACCGGGACAGGAATTGACACCTGCTAAACTGGACACTTGAAGTGGGGGTGTATTTGGTTCGCAAGAGAATTCGATTCTATAAGGTCAAAGTTCATGAGAAACAAAAATGTTGCTTGCCTTTTCACATGAGTCCAGATGTCTTTAATGAGGACCTTGTCCGGATGTAAGGTGGACCACTAACGAATTTGCTAAGTGTAGTAGCCGTACGCTGTAAAAATTTTGTTCAGAAGTTTCAAATTACTAACAAATGGCACTGTACAGAGTTTCAGAAATAAATGAACTTGTCGTCTGCAAGCAGTCTTTACAATCACATCACGAAGTGTTCAAAATGTCCACCATTTTCAGTACTAAGGTGGCACAAACGAACAATGTAATCTGCCATCATCCCTTCTAATGTCTCTTCAGAAATGGGTACTATTTATTAAGATTTTACATTGCGATTACATTGTACAGTGCCATTTGTTTGCAACTTTAACTACAAGTATTAATTATAAAACTTTTGGATAACGTTTTTACAGCTTTCGTAATAAATAATTTATCCTTCAATCGAGCTTTGTTTTCGAGATATTTAATTTTGAAATCAGTGTCTTTCGTTCGACACCAGGTACTTATTTCATTCTAATCTTTGATTCTAATATATATATATATAATGTTTTCACTCATTGTGCACAATGAAGGCTCTTGGAAAACTTTGAAATTATACCTTTATTAATGTAACACGAGATAGAGGCAATTATATGGTGATGGTGGTGAACGCAGTGCAAGTTACGTTCACTCAATTCCATATGCTATATAATACACATTTGAGGAAAGTAGAAGCGTAGTTCCAGCTTTCGTTGCTACAAAGAAAGATAGGAGAATGTTCCTTGCTTAGAATAAATATGAAAGAATTTCTTCAAACCATGTGATATTAGATTGAGGGATTTCTTGGTATTTTAACTACAGAGAGAATGACTAGTAATGAGTATCCCCACGGGTTTGGATCCGCGGGAGACTGATGATTTAGGTAAATTTATAGAGCATGATCATATAAATTAAAAGCTAAATCGGAATGGTATCAAGAAATAAAGATGAACTACTTACTATGATAGTTAAAGTAAATGAAAAGTTAGAGGAAATTAAATTTAAGAGTGGAATCATTACACACACACACACAATATATATATAAAATAAGTCAAATGATATTCATTTATAAAGATGCATGAACTAAGTAAATTAGATAAATTTGCAAGAAAATTACTTAATTAATTAAATTTGCAGATTACTTTATACAATTCTAATAAGATATTCTTACCTATTAAAAGAGCACTCAATACTTTCCTGCGTTTCATCTGACAATTGTATCAATTAATGGGGTTTGAAGTATTTTGTTCGACAATATAGTTAAATTGTGATGTAACATAATCAGAGTGTTTTGGATCATTAGAAGGTTTTCCTGCAAAACAATTAAAATACAAATTTTCAGGACATTACGGAAATTTAAAGCATTTAACACTTCATTTTTAAAAGTTTTATAAATTAAAATATAGTTCATATAATAATAAAATGTACTTAATTTAAGATACTCTGATAATAATTAACAATTGACATAAATACAAGGTTATATTCTAAAAAATTATATCCACTTAATATAAAAATCTTTGAAGTACAACATCCTTAAATAAAATTTTATCAATACAATCTTTAAATCACCTCAATGATAAAATGCATAACATTCGAGTACTTTATATATATTTATTATAACACAGGCTAAATGCATTCAAAAAATTTTAAAATTATTATCTCAAAATGAATGTTTTTCAATGAAGATATAATAACTTCAATTCATATGCTACAAAAAAAGCAACAACAGTATATTAGACTGCAAACGTATCAAAATATTCCAATGAAAAAAAATTAATATATTACAGTAGAATATATATATATATATATATATATATATATATGTAAAATAATAATATTTTAACAATAGAATATTTTGATACGTTTGCAGTCTAATATACTGTTGTTGCTTTTTT